>CAUYQV010194556.1:0-28204 GCA_963574575.1 Galagoides demidoff | reverse complement strand
CAATGCCTTTTATCTAACCTAAGTCATTTTTTTTTTTTTTAAGACAGAGCCTCAAGCTATCCCCCTGGGTAGAGTGCCATGGCATCACAGCTCATAGCAACCTCCAACTCTTGGGCTCAAGCGAGTCTCCTGCCTCCGCCTCCCAAGTAGCTGAGACCACAGGCGCCCGCCACAATGCCCGGCCATTTTTTGGTTGCAGCCATCATTGTTGTTTGGCGGGCACAGGCTGGGGATTCGAACCCACCACCTTAGGTGTATGTGGCTGGTGCCTTAGCCGATTGAGCCACAGGCGCCGAGCCACCTAAGTCATTTCTGAATAATCTGGCCTTCGGTTCTACAATGAAAAGATGAGTGTGGTCAGAACTGTACTCACTACCCGTAAAATATGAAAGTTTAAACCTGAATCAAGGAGGTTTTTAACATAGAAAGAGAACAACCCAGTTTTGTTCCCACTGATGCTGGCCTGTACTGTGGGCACAAATTTACATTCAAGCTTCTCTTGTCAAAAAAAGGTTTAACTCATTCATTAAGTCAACTCTGATTCCATGGAGGGTCTTTTCAAGCTCTGAGGGAAAATAGATTAGGCAGAATAAACTAACTGTGGTATTTTTTTCGAAGCTGGCTCTATCCTACTGTAATAAGCAGACAGAAGAAACAGGGAAGAGAAGACTAGCTTCTAAAACGTAGCCTGCCATCCTAGGCAGTGCTTAAAGATTCCTTGTTGATTTATGCTCAAGTGTATTACACTGCTTCTCCACGGGGTCAATAGAAATCGGTGATTTAACAACCTGGAAAAGCTCAAAGAAGAGGTCACTGGAAAATTACTCAAGTACTTGCTAAATCAAAGGAAAATTGCATTAATGTTTTTCCACTTGCAAGGACTTATTAGTACTAAATTGGATTTCAGAGTAATATAGGAGCTAAAAACCACACTACATCTCTGATGCTACAGAGTCAGAGAACAATTGATAGATGCTGAAACAGAGGGGAAGCGTTTAGGCCGCATGGGAATCAGTGGCAAAGCCTGTGCCTCAAGCCTGGGTAATTATGCATTTACACCACCACTGAGGACTCCTGCTGGGTCAGGGCTCATAACCTTTTTTGTGCCATGGAACCTTTTGGCAGTCTGGGGAAGCCCAGAGATGAATTCCTTTTCAGAACATTGATCTTAAATAAAGCAGAAGGCCTGTGGTTGTCTTCTGAGAACAGTGATTTTAAATGCATAAATTGAAACACACAGGCATAGAAAATAACCAGTTCTATCTAGTAGTTATTAAGAAAATTTAAAATGCAATACAGGAATACACATGCTTCATTTTTAACACATGAAATAACTAGACTTATTACCATAATCTCTAAGAAGTGATATGTAAATGGTTTTTCAAAAGATCTGCGGCTTCCGTGACATGAGATGCAAGTATCCATGATTTCTATTGCTGATGAATTCACCACCACTGCTGAATTACTGCAGTTCATTACCCACATTTATAGATAAAGAAAATGCTATCTTCAGATTAAAGATGAGTAGAAGTAAAGATGTAATTTTCCCTATCCAAATTCACAGGACCCCTGAATGCTAACTGCATATTCCTGGATGGATGGGGCTTGGATACCCCAAGTTGAGAATGCCTGGGCTGGAAAGTAATGGTAAACACAGCAAGAACAGAGATGTGCATAGACGTCTCTATATTGTCACCGCTGAAGGGAACTCATTGCCAGAGAAAAGAAATACAGTTATGGGGCGGCACCTGTGGCTCAGCAGGTAGGTCGCTGGCCCCATATACTGAGGGTGGTTGGTTCAAATCGGGTCCGGACCAGTGGCAACTGCAACAAAAAATAGCAGGGTATTGTGGCAGGCTCCTGTCAGTTCCAGCCACTGGGGAGGCTGAGGCAAGAGAATCTCTTAAGCCGGAACGAGTTGGAGGTTGCTGTGAGCTGCGGAGCTACAGAACCCTGCCTCTACCGAGGGCCACAAAGTGAGACTCTCTCTCAAAAGAAAGAAAGAAAGAAAGAAATACAGCTATGCCCACAAGAAGGTGACCAAGGTCCCCAACAGGAGATGCTACTCTTTTGCGTCCCCAGCATCACACTGGCACAGCTCTTTTTTCACTGGGCTTTAAATTTCTCTTCCTGGTATTTGGTCCCGCACGTTTGTGTCTGCTTTCGCCTTTCTCTTGAAAGTTAAGTGAAAACACTTGCCAGAAAGGGAGAGGTGAAGGGCGATTTAAATAGGTAGAAGGTGCCTAATCTCCAACACTAGACAGAGCTCTGCCTTTTGAAATTATTATAGAAGTAACATGGTCATTTAAGAAAAAAAAAATCATGCATTACACAAGCGCATAAAGTAAGATGCAAATCCCTGTCTGTCCACCTACTCAAGTTCGCTCCCCAGACACCGGCAGTTTGGTGTGTATATATCAAATACACACATACACACACGTACTTTTAAAAACACCATACATGCTATTATGCAAATTACTTTCCTCACTTAGACAGCCCTGGATATTGACAGACTCAGTGAATGCCGCTCTTTGGGAAGACGCCCTAAGCTGGGTTGGTTCGTCTGAGCCTCGCACTGGAGAAGCCATCTGTTCTAAGGTGCCTCAACACCTGCACCTCATCGTACCTCGAATACCCCGCCCACCCAGCGCAAGCTTCTACTCGCTTCCCTTCCAGGCATCCCCCTTTTCTTTTTATAACAACGTTCGTTAGTTAGCTCTGCCTTGCAAACCGCTGCCCTGCCGAATGACTAAGTATTGCAAGGGTCCAGGAAAGCATCTCGGGGAGGAAGTTTCCCATCTGCCGGGTGTCCCAGAGTCGTTCCCAGACATGCAAGAACTATATCGAAGGGCCTTGGGAGATGCGCTGGGGAGAGCGGGAACACAGGGCTCCCAGCATCAGGTATTAAAGCAAGAGGCCCCGCCAACACCTAGGGGGTTGGCACCCCAGGAGCCGTGCCACCGCCTCTGCCCTGCAAAAAGTCCCCAGGTCTTCCCTCGGAATCGCCTTGGTGTCTGCTATAAAGTCGCTGCCACACCCCTGCTCTCAGGTGCGAGGGTGGCTCAGACTCTGGGAGCTAAACCAGAGCCCCGCGGGCCATGTCCCCCAAAAGTCCACGCACCTCTTAGCCGCTGAGGGCCCGCGCGGTGGCTGTCGCTGTCTCGGTGGCTGGCCGGGTGCGCCCTCGCCTGGACGCCGCGCCTCCGCCGCCCCATTTATAGGATGCCGCCCTTTGTTTGGCAGGGCCCGGAGCCCCTTCCCGTCGGAACTCCCACCGGTTCCTCCCCACTCCCTGCGCCCTCGTTTCCCGGGACCAGCCCTCCCTCGTGCCCCGGAAAGGGAGCAGGGGAGGAAGGAGAACATGGCTTTGTGTGAAGCTTGAGAGCGGGAAGGGGGTCCTGCCACTCGCCTAGCTGGGGACGCCGCTCACCGACAGACTGCCAACATAGACAAACCTGGGAAAATTCGTACCGTCGTTAATTCAGGTGTTTCTAAGTCCTGGGGCACCTCCGACGAGCCCTTATTTCAGAATCCTGAGCGGGAATCCGGACACCCACAATCCAGACCCACTAAATCAGGATTTTGGGGGGTGGGGTCCAAAATCTGTATTATTATTATTTTTTTAACTAAGTACCGCAGGAAATTTTGCGGTGCGGGGAATGCACTGCAACATTTAACAATCACTACACTGGACAGATTCCTGAATTAATTCATCTGTTTCCACAGTGTCCAGCAGAGGACCCGGGTATTTTGGTGAGGGAGGGACCTCCTAATGGGTCTTCCTGGTTCCCCACTGGCCTCATTCTATCCCCTCCAACCTCACTCCCCATGATCCTATGGAACACAAGTCAGATTCCCGTCACTTCTCTGCTCAAAATTCTTCAGTAGCTCCCTAGTCCACCCAGAAAGAATTATGCTGAAGCCTTTGTAATGCCCCCCCTCAAAATATCCAGTAGGCCCCCTTCTCTCCCAGGGGTTAACTCAGCTCCAGTCACTCGTCCTCTTTGTTGATTCAGGAGCACATCAACCACCCTCCTGCCTCATGGCCTTTCCCAGATTTCCTTGCTTATAACTCCCTTCCCCAAAATTATCCATATAATTCCCTCCATCACTTCCTTTCATTCATTCAACAAATTGCTACTGAGTGCCCACAATGATCTAGGCCAGTGATTTTCAACCAGTGTGCTGTGGCACATCTTAGATGTGCTGTGAAAATTTTTTAAAATCATTAATTAGATTATTTTCAAAAGAGGTTCAAAACACAATACGTATATTTTCTTTAATTTTTTTTGATCAACCTAATTTAAGTGTGCTATGGAAGTTTAACTATAGGTTCAAGTGTGTCATGAGATAAAAAAAAAAAGTTTTGAAAAATATTAATGTAGGCCCTCTTCTAGGCACTGGGGACATACATCAAACAAAACAGATACAAGTCCCTGCCCTCAAGGAGTTGACATTCTTCAGGACTTCACTCAAATGTCACATTCTCAGTAAAGTCATTGGTCATGAATATCTGAAGTCCTACCTTCACACACACAGACTCGCATCCTTCCACCCGCTTTGTTCTTCTTAGTACTCATCCCCACTTAGTAATGCTTGTTTATCTTGCCTGCCTCTTTCCCACCCCATCCTAATCTCAGAAAACAGGTGCTCATCAAATGTTGGTTAATTAATGAATGAAAACTAATGAATTTCTAAGTATCACTCTCTTTGAAAGACCTGGTATAGGACTTGGCACAATAAGTTCAAAAATGCACTTGGCTTTGTGAATAAGAGCAAAGGGCTTTGGAGGTACCCAGGTTGAAATTCCTGTCTATAACTTATGTAATCCTAAACAAATTATATAAGCACTTTCTACCTCTGTTTCCTCATCTGTAAAATGGAGACAATGATAGGATTGTGAGGATTAAATGAGGAGAAAAAACAGCTAAAGCATTTAGCACCATACCTAGCACATGGTCAGATTATTCTGAATTTTATCGTGGTCAGTCATATTATTGTTACAACTGCTGGCCTCCTTCCCTGGTAGGGGATTATACAGCCCCACCAACTGCCATGTGATTGGCAGTGCCTCCCTATAGATAGAGGGACCCCATTCCTGCCCCATTACCAGGCTTGGCCACGTGACTTGTGTCCCTCAATGGAATGTAAGCAGACCTAATGTCTGCCATGATGGAACAGAAGTTGGAAGGGTGAGTGATTGCTGGTTGGGCTCAGTCATGTTTGGAGTTGCTTTCAAAGCCATTATGCTACGGAGCAAACCCATAGCCAATCACAGCCCTCATGTAATACGAGTAAGAAATAAATCTTTATGTTATAAGCTACTGAGATTTGGGGGTTATTCATTACCCCCACTCACCCTCTTACCTACCACCAAAATAAGCTGATACAGTTTTATTATAAATATAAAAGATATATGAATTGCTAGGTTCTGGGGAGGAAGCAGGAGGGCAAGGAAAGCTCTATAACTGCCTCCAAGGAGATGCCAGCCATTGGAAGGGAGAGGACATGACATGATTAAATACAAGACTGACAGTCCTGTGTTCCAGAGAGCTGGAATTGGCATTAGAAACAGAAGCAAAGGATTCTAGCTGGAGTATCAGAGGTTCCTCGTGGGAGGATGGCCTTAAAACTAGACCTTAAAGCAAGGTTGGTTCTGCCATTTGTGGAGCCTAAGGGCATAAATGGGGACCCCCAACCCATCCCCATTCCCATTGTTTTCTTGCCCCTAGCTGTGCCCTGTTTTATGAGGCCTTGTGTGTATGATGTGAACTCCTAGACCACATGGACCTAAGGAGGAGCCCTGTGCAGGACCATGTGAACAGAAATAGAACTTCAGGGGTCCCAGATACCCAGAGTATGGTCCAGAAGGTGGAATATAGGAGCTAGGGAGGTGTTGAAGGAGGGCCAGAGCAGGGCCATCTACACCACAGGAACCCAGGAAGGAGCCTTGGTATCCTGGGCACGTGGACAGAAGAGTGGTAAAGGCTGGGAAGGAATTACAAATGTAGGAGTGGAGGAGAGGACATTCCAGGTGAAGCAACTGTGTGTTGGGAACATGGGAATAATATGTTTAGTTACAGCTACAAGGCTCACTGTGGCGGCAGTACAGAGGATGGCTTAGAGGGCAGATTGGAGAGAATCAGTTGGTCAGTTTATACATAGGCACAAAAGGAACTTTCAGAAACATAACCTAGTATTGTAGTAGACTTCTCCTCCTGCCCCTCTGCTCCCTGTGTGTGCTGTGGAAAGGAATGACGGCTTCCTGATGCCCATGTTTTTTCCACCGTGCCCGATTATATGGCAAGTCTGATAGAGCACATGTTAGATTTTAATCCAGGAATCTATATTACTCTTTACCTCAGCTAAAAAACTGTGAGGTGACATGTTTTTTTCCAATGGTATATTTTGCCATTCAGAAAAAGAACTGTGGCAACTGGGTAGCACAAGCAGAAACGTTTGAAGCTAAATGAAACAACAATAAACTATGAAAAAAGATCTGTGTACAGGTGGATGAGGACAGACAGAAAGGATGAGGACTTCAGAGAAAGAAGCACAATCGTGTGACGCACTGGAACCAGAGTTGATGATTTCTCTTTCCTTCTCAAAACTTTCTTAAGCATTACGGTTGGTTTTATACTTTCAGGAGCAGGAGAAACAATTTCGGTGCACCACTCTGCTCAGTGATCCTTCGGAGTGATAGACCCTCTCCCATGCCAGTCTCCCAGGGTGGAGAGTTTAGGGGCTGGTCCTGCAGTAGAAGGGGCTGAAGTAGGAATTTACATAATCCGATTAATGGGGGATTAGGTTTGGGCAGCTAAACGTCTCTGTGTGCTTGAGCTAAAACCCTTACTATTCATGGCTCTCACCGCCCCCTGGAGAGACTGCACCTGCGAACTCCTGGGGAGGGCAGCGGGACTGGGAAAGCAAGGGCAAGTCTGCTGGGAGAGCTTGGGTGATGTCAGGCTTGCTGGTTCTGCTAGTTTAATTGATCTGTCTGGATTAGCCTGTGAACACTGGCCTTCTACTTTTGTATGCAGGGGTTGTCAGTTTCAGGAAAGACCAAACCTGGGATTTTGGAAGGAATTTCTGCCAGCCCAGGTGGGTGTGGGTCAAGGTCATTTTGGCTAGAGGTCAAGTTTTGGCCTTGTTCAGTCTGAAAACTCTTCTCCTTCCCCTTCCTTCTTAACCCTGTTATAAATCCCCAGTTCTGTGCATTGAGGGCCCAATGCATCCGTCCCTCTCTCCATTTATCCAGACATCTATCCAGCCCTTCTTCCATCCTTCTACTGAGCGTGCATCCACCAATCTATTTATCATATGAATTAGCTGGTTCTTGATATTTAATATAATTTACTAGTAAATCCTTCTAGGTACATTTCGTTCTTTCACATGTTTTATCTCTTCTTAAATCAATTTTGGTACTTTGACATATACACTTTGACATTTTCAGATTCATTAGTAGAGTGTTATATACAGTTATTCAATTAAAAAAAACAACTCTATCCTTGCATTATCCTCTTCCTCAGGCCTCCTGTTTTTATGACTTCTCCCTTCTTTTTTTTTTCCCCCTATTCTTTTTACTTATTTATTTATTTATTGCAGTTTTTGGCTGGGGCTGGGTTTGAACCCACCACCTCCAGCATATGGGGCCGGCGCCCTACTCCTTTGAGCCATAGGCACTGCCCGACTTCTCCCTTCTTTATCAGCTTTGTAAAAATCTGTCCATTTTACTGCTCTTAAAAAACTAGATTTGGGATTCTTTTATCACTTATGATTTTTAATGCATTAATTTATACCATTTCTTTATAAAATCTGTCCTTTTTATTTCTGTTTTGTTTCCTCGCCACTACCAGCCCCTCCCACCATTCTTAGATTGAGTGCTTATTTATTTTTATTCTTTCTTATTTAGTAAGAAAAGCATTCCGGGCCATAAACTTTCTTCTGGTATAACTTGGTGATATCCTGTATTTCTATTTGTAGTATCATCATTATTAACTTCTAAAGTCTGCTGTTTTTCTTCTAGAATATATATTTTTTAATGTCCTTATTGCACTTTTTGGCAATCATTTGCTGTTAATCTTAAATTTTGTTGCAGTACAGTCAAAGGTAAGCCCTGTATGTTTTTAGATTTAGGATATTTATTGAGACCTTTCTCTTCGGTAAGACATATAATCAATCTTTATAAATGCTTCACAAGAACTAGAAAAGGAGACATATTCTCTGGAAGAAAAAATGTTTCTGTACACATCTATTAAATAAATCTTCTATATTCTTGGAAGATTTGTTCTATTTGATCTATCAAAGAGAGCGTTGTGTGAAAATCTCCCTTTACTATTTTTCATATGTTCTCATTTGTTTCCCCAGGAGTGTTTGCTTTATATCTTTATGTCTTTTGATGCATTCTTTTTGAAGTATAAAGACTCATGGACATTTAAAGACTTAGAGAATTGTTCCCTATATCAGTTGAAAATGGCTCTGTCTGGCTTTTTGTCATAAATTTCACTTTGTTTAAATATAAAACAATATAGTTTTTAAATTTGCAGCTTCCAAATAAAACTGTGCCCATTCTTGTATGGTTAACTCATGGATATATGAGTGTGATTGTTGGTCATTTGAAACTTTTTTTGGTAAATTTAAATTCCTCTTTCTCTTTTTAAAAAATGTGTCCCCATCTTCATGTTGAATTCTTCAAAACAAATTTCATTCTACTTTACTTGCTACATTGCAAACTTCATGAGGACAAGGACTTAGTACTATTGATCACTGGATCCCAGGAACTGTGTTCACTGCACATAAAACCTGCTTGGTCAGACATTCATTGAATGAATTGGAGAAAGCTCTGACTTATTTCTCCCAACAGTGCAGCAGACGTCTCCAGCCTGTCCTGCCTCTGTCAGCAGACATATAGCTTGTTTCTGTGAAGTAAATGCTTCCAGGGCCATGGAAGGGGGTTTTTGGTGATTGTTTTTTAAGAAGGAGAAAGAGCATTCTGCCTGCTATATTGTGGGGACTAGTAAGGAGGCCATGGCAGGAATGCAGGTGAGAGGGGATGATGGCTAGACTTAGGACGGTGACGCTCAGCATCAGCTCTGGGTAGGACACTGAATTCTCTGCTCCCATCATTCAAGCCTAAGTGTTAAGTGCCATGCTAGGTATTTTACCCATGCTTTCGTATTCAATATGAAAAATTATAGACATTAATTATAAAGCTACATATCAATAAGTTATCCTAGACAATAAAATATATTGCTCCCAAACAAGTTAAATATCAAAGTGAATATTCAAAAAAAAAAAAAAACAAATCAGCCTTCAGCTGGCTCTGGTTTTTAGAGGTTCTTAGACAAACCTCTTTTCAAAACCATCAGAAGCTGCACCCCCCATTCTCGGGGGTATTCATGCCACACCATTCACAGGGCCAATAGGGCAACTTAGTGAAAAGCTCACACATCCTTCCAGGCTTTTCCTCATTCCAACCTCCCTCAACTAGGAAAATTATCAAACAAGTAGCTGCAGACAAAAGCAAGTGACAGGATGTCAGGGTACCTAGGAGAGAGAAATTCACTGAGCAGTGGGAGGGGCGTAGAAGGGATGAGAGTTTTCGTCTTCTCTCACAGGGAAAGGGAGATTTGGTCGTTTCAGTCATCATTTTTGGACTTCCCTGAGGTCTTCCCTCATCATGACAAGGAGAGATGCTAACTCTGCAGACCAGACATACACTGGCTTTGTGGACCCACACAGGTATCCTGAGCCTGTTTCCTATAAAATGGAAAATCCTTACTGATTTGCTGTGGATTTTAAGTAAGAAAAGATACTGAGAAGTACCAAATGGTAGGGAGTTTAGTGTGGTAGTTTAAGAAAAACCTTTGACTTGGCTTTGCAGGCAGCTGCTCTGATACCAAATGTCATCCTGGTCAAGTTACTTAACTTCTCCCCTACTCCATTTTCTCAGCTAATTGGAAATAATATAATTATTATTATTGGAAATTATACCATTGGAAAAATATAATTATTATTGTTGGAAATTATTACTATTGGAAATAATAATAATTAATTGGAAATAATATCAACATTATGGGTTATTGTGAAGCAACAGCGAGCAGGGATGTGTGTAACGTTAGTGATTTGAAGTAAATACTAAAATATGGTGGTAATAGGCATCTAAGGAAACAATAGT
This sequence comes from Galagoides demidoff, assembly GCA_963574575.1. Classification (NCBI taxonomy): domain Eukaryota; kingdom Metazoa; phylum Chordata; class Mammalia; order Primates; family Galagidae; genus Galagoides; species Galagoides demidoff. Next base: position 18,027 of record CAUYQV010194556.1, on the reverse strand, counting down.
TATTCAATACATACTTTTCTTTTCATTACCAGAAAAACTCTATCCAAAAGCAAGATTCGGAATCTAAACACAGGCCTGTAAAGGGCACTCCCAGGTTTTTTCCTTTTATCTGCCCCACCTACATCTGGCTCCTACTCTCTCCTGAAAGTTACTTGGGTCCTGTGCTGATAAGATGCACTTATTTCCTTCCACTATTTGGAACCAAGGGAGCCCAGGATGGGATGAGAGAAAAGTCAGAAGGAAAAGAAAAACTTCTCTTGAGCATCAAACCTTTCCCTTACAATTAATCTCTGCTCTCCAGGGCCTCTTGGTAACACCCGCACGCTTACACCCACACCTGCATTTCCTCTCCAAGACACCAGTGTTGGCACAAGGCGGGTATTTCTTCCAGAGCAAATGTTGACTGTTGTAGCATAAAGCAGTGCACATAACTACTTCACGTGAGCTTCCCGTAGTTACCAATTAGAGGGGCACACAGCCCCCGATGTGCCCAGCTGCCAACCTCTCAAGACAAGGCTGGCTTGGCCTTGACTCTGTAGGCCTGGGAGCTCTGAGTGCTGTTTTTCAGTCAATAAACCCAAGGGCAAGAGGAGTGAGTGGGCTGGGCAGGACCAGGTACTGGAGAAAGGGGTGGTCGGACCCCCCAGGTGGGTGAAACTCTCTTTTCCCTCTTTATTCTCTTGTCTTTGTGTAACAAACATGAGTTCCCTAGATGAGGATTTAGAGGCTCTGTGGGCAGCAGATAAGAGTACAGCCTACTTACAGAAAGTAGATTCATTGAATCCTCCCCATAAAGTCAATACTGTCAGGCTTATCAGCTGTCCGCATTTCCCTCTCAGGCCCCTGGAGACCAGACTTGAAAGAAAGGCCACAGCTCCAGGGGCTGAGCATAAAGGTACAGGACTGGGCTGGGTTGGGGCCTCTGCCCCACTGGGCTGTATTTTGGGCAGGTGGGAGAAATCTGCCAGGCCCAAGCTGCCCAGAACCCTCAGCTTCACAAATTGACAAATCCCAAACCAAACACACACATACCCCCTCTGCAGGCATAAGGGAGGCACCCCCTTACCCTTCAAATCCAACAGACATTTCCAGCAGGCCCCACCAGGACTTCTGAGGAAAATTAGAGGATGTCACCTTAAATAAAATCAATAAAAAGGGAAACTTTGATTCCCTCCAGTGTTCTTACTTTTACTTTTCATAACACAGCTACTTTTGTACTACTCAAGAGCACATCCATCTTCTTAGCTGGTGGGAATTTTTGGTTTCTTTGCAAGTCATCTGAAATAAATAGCTTACCAGCTGGGATTTCAGACCCATTTCTGAGACTCAAGCTGTAGCTGAAGCAGACTAGTTTAACAAGATACAACCTGTGCTTGGCTCCCTTCCCACTCTCAGTCCCTATGGTCTCTGTAGGGATTAAAGACTGGCCTCGGCCCCACCAGCCAGCAGTCCCTGCTTGAGCTGTCCGGCCCAGGTAGCAGAGTCTGTCTGGGTGGGAATGGGAACGGTGAAAACAAGATGGACCTGGTCTGGCCTGATTTAGGATGGCCCAGAAAACCAATGGAGGCTCAAGCCTTTTTGTAGAGGCAGAAGGTAGGGTAGGGGAAGTTAGGTCAGTGGTCAGTACAAGCTCCTCTCAGTAAAACTACAGCAACTCCTTTCTACCCTCTAGGCCATCTCCAAAGGTGGACAGAGAATAGGGAAATGAGGACTAAGTTAAGACACAGAATTTAAAGTCTAACGGGCCCTTGTCCTCTCCTGTCTTCTGCTCCCTGCAGCTCCCTGCAGCTCCCAGAGGAGCCCTGTGGCATCCCCATGTGGAGAGTCCATTCTATCCCACAGCACCATAGTGGGGGCTCCTGCCTTCCCCCCACAGTGGTGCCCAGCTTTAGAACTAACCACTGGTCTCCACTCCCCCGCTGTGTTCCAAAATTTGCCTTCCTGTCTTCCCGGAACCTTACTCTTAGCTCTCCTGCCCCAATTCACCAAACTGAGCTTTTGCTCTGGCTCTCAAAGACCTGTTCTAGATAAGACCTGCCTTGTCCCATCACACTTCCTCTCTGTGGTCTGCAGCACTGCCCCTTAAGCACCCCTTTACTTCCTGGATCATCACCAAATTGCCCCCTGCTTAGTTGGTCTTGAGCACTTCCTGCCCCCCAGACTTCCTGTGTCCATGTTTGGCACTGGCTGAGAATTCCTAGGCGTGGCCTTACTCCAGCCACTTAGAGGTTTTGTGGTGATTGCTTGTGTTTTAAGCAGGCAATGCCCAGTTGGCTAAGCTTCTGTCCTCTGTCCCGGCAACTGTCAGGATTCCAAGGTCTCTGGGAATCTGAAATCTCTCAAATCCCTACTCTGGCCTTGAAGGGACTTCATGAATGTTTATTTAACCTCAGTCCTTAGTAGAGTGCCAGTGAGAAGCAATCAAGCCAAAAGTTATTACTGAAGCCATTATGCTCCTATTTAAAACTTTTCTCTGCTTTCCCAAGCTTCATTACAGGATATTGAGACCCCCATTCTTACTCCCCCATCTGCTCCAGATGGTCTTATTCATTATCCCATAAAGCCTGTTCTTTGAATTTACTGACTCTTTTTCTTCAGGAAGGTTTTCTTCTTTCTTCATTTAATCAAATTGTGTGTTCCATGAGTCCTAAGACCCAGCTGAACCTCATCCAAACCTTGCCCTCTGGGAGCTTGTCTGCCATTCACAAAGGGGACTTTCTCAGCACCTCCTGCCTAAGCCTGGCCTTTAAGTCTGAATTTGGTTGAGTGAAATGTTTTAACCCCATGTCCTCTCTCTCCACAGCATAGGCCTTGTACCTGTGCCCTGCCAGGATCACTTCTTACCACCAACTCTGAGGACAAGGCCTTTTACCCAGAAGGGTTCTGAAATACCAGTCTTACAGAAAAATCATTATGAGATTATAAGGATAATACAAGCTGATAGGTTTTATGCCAAAAGTGGAAATAAAAGCAAGGGGAGATAACATTAACAACAGTTACTATATACTGAGCATTTACCATGCACTAAGCAGTGTTCCAGATAGTGCAGATTTCTTATATCTTATAACAGCCTGTAAAAAAATAGGTATAATTTTAGGCCCATTGGTTGAAAAAAAAAAATCAAAACTCAGGCTCGATGCCTGCAGCTCAGCAGCTAGGGCACCAGCCATGTACACCGGAGCTGGCAGGTTTGAACCCAGTCCAGGCCTGCCAAACAATAATGACAACTGCAACCCCAAAAATAGCCAGTCATTTTGGTGGTCTTCCGTAGTCCCAGATACTTGGGAGGCTGAGGCAAGAGAACGGCTGAAGCCTAAGAGTTTGAGGTTGCTGTGAACTGTAATGCTATGGTACTCTACCCAGGGTGACAGAGTGAGATTCTGTCTCAAAAAAAAGAAAAAAAAATCAAAACTCGGAGGTTAAATAGCTAGCCCAAGGCCATATAACTAGGAATTGGCAAACTCATGTACAACCCCAAAGCTCTTGGTGATCCCTCTAGATCTGCATCATCTAACATGCTAGCTACATGATGCTATTTAAATTTAAATCTCTGAAGTTTGATGCTTGTAGCACCATGCAAAGGTGCTGCAGCAGAAGAAGCTGAAAAAGGAACTATAGGACAGGTCAGAAATATCTCTATGGCTTAGATTTGGTAGACAAGTGATGTAAAGCCAAATGTGAAAAGTCATTAATATTGGCTCCTGCAGAAGCAAGCTGATATTGAGACCCAAATTAAAATACATATGGAGTCTCAAAGAGGGGAATGAAAGGGATACCCGAGAAGGGTGAGGTGCAGGAAAACAGAGGTCTCCTCAAGGAGACCCCTGTGGGGTCCTTCCCATGGTGAGGAAGGAATTTAGCTCTTAGGAATTTGTAGAAACTTGACTTCGTGGGACCTGGAAGTTTCCACTTCTGTGAGATCCTGTAGTGTTGTGGGGGCTGGAACAGCTTTTCCCTCTTGATTCAAACTGACCAATGAGAAAGTTACCTGTGGATTGAAACTTTTTTGACTGGAGATAAAAAGGGAAAGACCAAGCCCGTAGGGGAGCATGGCCATTTTGAATTCTTCTATGCCATAAGCTCTGCCGGCTGAAATAAAAGCCTTTTTCCTATTATTAAAAATAAGTAAATAAATAAATAAATAAATAAACAAGTAAATTAGGCTCGGTGCCTGTAACTCAGAGGCCAGGGCACCAGCCACATACACCGGAACTGGCGGGTTCGAATCCAGCCCAGACCTGCCAAACAACAATGACAACTACAACCAAAAACAAAAAACAAATAGCCGGACATTGTAGTGGGTGCCTGTAGTCCCAGCTACTTGGGAGGCTGAGGCAAGAGAATCCTCTAAGCCCCAGAGTTTGAGGTTGCTGTGAGCTGTGACACCACAGAACTCTACCCAGGGCAACAACTTGAGACTCTGTCTCAAAAAATAAATAAATAAAAATAAATAAATTTAAATTAAGCAAACATTTACTCATTCATTCAACTATACTTACCACACTTCAAGTATTCAATAGTCACCCTGAGGGGTGGGAGGCTACAGATATTAGCCATTCCCAGCATCACAGAATGCTCTCTAGATAATCCCTGGTTTCCCAATAGCACATTGGGGAAAGATGGCTCCTAGCAAATTACAACCAGGATGATAGAAGGTATCGTTCTAAAAGGAGACTTTCCCTTTGTTTATGAAATCGTATGCCAGAAATTTGATTTTTCTGCTAAGCAGGATCTGGCTCCATTATAGGGTTGCCCAGTGTAGGCTCCAAAACAAACTCTTCCACTCTCCAACCATAAGACCATCATTCTTCTAAGACGCCAGGAAGATATTTGTTTGAAATTGTCAGAAAATTAGCTAACTAATTATTTTTCCTGAAAATTTCCTAGAAATATCTCTAAATTATTGAGACTAGGGAAAGGAATTTGAATTTATTAGTTTTAGATTAAAAAAAAAAAAAACTAGTGGTAAATTATAGTTAGAGACCTAAGAACACCACCAGCAACTGCTAAAGTTTTTGCTAATAAATCAAATTGGAGAAAACTCAACTACAAAGAACACACACAAAAAAAAAAATAAAGAGAAAACAAATTATACAAGGAGAGTTATTAAAAGGACAGCAATAAAGAACTGGAGGAAAGAAAGATGAAAGCAAAAAACTAAAAACCTGTCTTCCAAAAATCGGGACAGGATCATTCCTTTTTATTTTATTTTATTTAAGTCCTGGAGTTTTATTTATTTATTTATTTATTTATTTATTTATTTATTTATTTAATCATAGTTGTGTACATTAATGCAATTATGGGGTACAATGTGATGGCTTTATATTCAGTTTGAAATACTTTCATCAAACTGGTTAACATAGCCTTCACCACATTTTCTTAGTTATTGCATTCCTTTTTATTATGAAGAATGTTACTATGAATTTTTGTAAAATGTTTAAGGATATGCTAGTAAAGTCATAGTAAAAACAAATGATGGCACATAGTATACATTCAAAAAAGAAAACCACAGAAGAAATGACTAGCAAGGGTTTTTGTTGTTTATTGGGTTTTTGTTTGTTTTTGAGACACAGTCTCACTCTGTTGCCCAGGGTAGAGAGTTGTGGCCTCAGCGTGGTTCACAGCAACCTCAAACTCCTGTGCTCAAGGGATCCTCTGGCTTCAGCTTCCCAAATAGCTGGAACTACAGGCACGCATCACAAATGCCCAGCCAATTTTTCTATTTTTAATATAGATGGGGTTTCACTTTGATCAGGCTGGTCTTGAAATCCTGAAGTCAGGGCATCCTCCTGCCTCAGCGTCCCAGGGTGCTAAGATTACAAGCACGAGCCACACCAGCCCCCTGACAATTAGCAAGTGTTGTCATTATTTTTAATTTTAGTCATTCTAATAGATGTGTTAATGATACCTCATAGTTACAATTTGCATTTCTATGGTTAATGATGTTGATTATCTTTTACATGTGTTTATTTGCCATTTGTATATTTGTATATTCCTTCCATGGAATGTCTGTTCATGTCTTTGTCCATTTCCTAAATGGATTATTTATGTATTTATTGCCCTTGGTAGAGTGCTACGGTGTCATAGTTCACAGCAACTTCAAACTCTTGGGCTCAAGTGATCCCCTCACCTCAGCCTCCTGAATAGCTGGGACTACAGGTGCCCATCACAATGCCTGGGCAGAACAGCAGTTTTTAATTTTGATAAAGTCCAACTTATCAATTTTTCCTTTTATAGACTGTGCTTTTTGTGTCAAGTCTAAAAAAGAACTCTTTCCCTAGATCATGAAGACTTCCTAGTTTTATATTTTACATTTAAATATTTGATTGATTTAAATTTTATTTTTATATAAAGTGTGAGGTTCAAGTTGAGGTTTTCTTTTTTTCTTTTTTTCTTTTTTTGCCTATGTATACCCAATTGCTCTAGCATCATTTGTTGCCAAAAATCAGTTAAGCATATTTGTGCAGGTCAATTTTAGGGTTGGATCCATGATTTCCAATTCATGGAAATGCACCCATTTACCAATACATACTGTGTTGATTACTGCATTAAGTTGTTAGGGCTGCCCTAACAAAGTACCCTAGACTGGGTGGCTTACACAGTGGAAACTTTTTTTTTTTTTTTTTGAGGCAGAGCCTCAAGCTATCCCCCTGGGTAGAGTGCTATGGCATCACAGCTCACAGCAACCTCCAACTCCTGGGCTCAAGCGAGTCTCCTGTCTCTGCCTCCCAAGTAGCCGGGACCACAGGTGCCTGCCACAATGCCCGGCCATTTTTTGGTTGCAGCCATCATTGTTGTTTGGCGAGCCGGGCTGGGGATTCGAACCCGCCACCTTAGGTGTATGTGGCTGGCGCCTTAGCCAATTGAGCCACAGGCACCGAGCCACACAGTGGAAACTTTTTCACAGTTTAGGAAGCTGTAAGTTCAAGATCAAAGTGCTGGAAGGGTAGCTTTCTTCTGAGGTATTCTCTGCTTGGATTGCAGATGGCCACCTCCTCTTCAACCAGTCCTTCCTGTATCCCTCTTCTTGTCCTCTTCTCTTATAGAAAAACCAGTCACCAGTGAATTGGGATCCATCTATATGATGCTATTTTACTTTAATTAGCTGTCTATCTATCTCCAAATATTTTCACATTCTGAAGTACTGGGGTTAGGACTGAGCACACAAATTTTGATGGATAGGAGGGAATACAATTCAGTGGGGAAGAGTTACTATAGTTGTAAAGTAAGCCTTAATATTGGGTGGAATGATCCTTCTCATTTTAAGTTATAAGAGGTAGGTTTCAGGTCATAATATGAAAAAATATATATGTACTTCATTTTCTTTGGAGTGACTGTAAATACTGTTGTTTTTGTTTCCATGTTTGCTGTTAGGATAAAGAAATGCACACGACTTCTGGGTGTTGGTCTTGATCTTTACACCGTGACCACGCTAAACTCACTTATTAGCTCCAGGAGTGTTCTGTTTGTTTTTAAAATAGATTGCTGGGTATTATCTATGTAAACAATCATATCATCTATGAAGACAATTTTAAAAAATTTCTTTCTTTCTAATCTGCACGTCTTTTATTTTTCCTGCCATATTGCAGTGACTAGAGCTTCTAGTAGTAGGTTGAATCAGAGGCATGAGAGCAGACATCCTTTTCTTTTTCTTAATCTCAGGGGAAAAACAGCCAGTCTTTCACTATTAAGTTTAACATAGAGGTTTTCTGTAGATGTTCTTAAATTGAGGTCATTTCCTTCTATTTTTAACTTACTGAGAGCTTTTATCCTGAATGAGTGTTGAATTTTGTCAAATTTTTTCTGTCTATTCATGTGATACGATTTTCTTCTTCTATTACATTGATTTTAAGGCTGAACTAGCTATGTATAACTGAAATAAATTCCCTGGTCATGGTGTGCAATTTCTTTTTTAGACACTGTTGGATTCAGACAAACTACAACTTTTTACTCCATGTCCTGTGGCATTGACACTCCACCACAGTTACTTTTTGCAACCTTGACTTTAGTTCAAACCTTATAAAAGACCTTTCTAGTTCTTTTTTTTCTTCCCCTGAAATATGTTATAGGTCCCCATAGTGGCTGTTTGCTCTTGCTACAACGAGCTAAACAACCTAACTTTGTTCGATTACAGAGGTCTTCCTGGTGGTCTTTGGCTGGCAGATTTTATCACAGAACTTCTGGATTCCCAAGTAGGGAATCAAATCCCTAGAGTTTATATACAGACCCTTGGGTTCTCAGACTTGAATTTTAGAAATAGTGTACTGATGGCAAGATTACTGTTTTACCAGATTGCTTGTAAATGCTAATGGCTGTTATTTCTACTGCAAGTTTCAAAAATAAACACAAAAAATGCCCCAAGAGATTAGAAAAATTTTATTCAATATCCCTGACTGGATTATATATTACAAATTCTGATCAAAATAATATTAAAGGTATTTTCAGTAGTACCACAAACTATCTGTATTTGAAGATAAAGATAAATAGTAAACTGGTAAGCAAACACTGAAATCTATTCATGTTTAAAATATCTGTTTAAAAAATTCATGTACATATTTTTATAGTTATAAAGTGGAATGGACACAAAGAGCTACACATGATTTTCATTTAACAAACACATGAACTATTCTCCATGCTTTGAATGAATCATTAGAAGGCTTCAAATCCTGTAATTTCTTATAAAGGTGCATGATACAGTATCTCATTTTGTACAATAAAACACAGTACTTTTATCTATTCTCATTCCCTCTTTCACCCTACTGTGAGAGGTGCTTCTAAGAATACAGCAGCTTGGCTGGCTACTGTGTTCCCTACGCAATCTCTGTTTTAGGTTGATTTAGGGGTTATGGGGGAAGGAGCACTGCAGACTATAAGTTCTGAGAGTACAGAAGCAGATATTTGTCATTAGAAAATTTATATTTGCCTATATATTAAGCACTGGACCTGAACAAAAGGCACCACCATTGAAATGGTTTGTTTAACACCTAAAGGATAATTAGAATTTCATTCTGATATGGAATAGTGTAAAATGGAATCACATATCCTGATGATTCTTGCCTAGTTGAAGCAGAAACACAAATTTGGGGGAAGAAAGTACAAATCAGTATTTCTAATTCTCCTTTATTAACACTGACACAGGTAATCATCAGTATAGACAAATGAAGCGAAGTATTTCAAGTTTTTTTCCTTTTCAAACCATGACACATCTAATTTCACTAATAGGGAGGTAATGGTTCACCTCTAGGAAAAGCAAGAATATTGATTGAAAAAGAAGTCCAGGGCAGAGCTGGCACACATCTAGTACAGAGTACTAGAGGGTGACCTGCTTGGGATCAAGGAATGAGGTAGCATACCAGATAATAAGATGCTAGAAGACAAAGGCCTGAGCAACAAAATGATAGCACAAGTGCTATTTAAACAAGGGGCAACCTGGTAATGTCTCTAAGTTCATAAACCACATGATTCGACCTTTAATGACTTAATATATAGCATAGAATAACACTTTTTTTTCTTAAGTATGCAATCTTCCAAGTAAGGCAGTGTCTCCTAACCCATGGTTTCTATAATCCCTTTTGAAAAAATAATTAGAACACAGCTATGATGTAATAAAAAAGAAAGAAAGAAAGAAAAATAATTAGAAAAAAAACAGAACTAGGAAATGGCACATTTCTTGAGTACTTAATCTTCAGCCTGAGGCTAAGAACTCATATTTCACTTAATCCTCCTAAAAACCCTTAGAAGCATGCATCATTTCCCCAATTCACTAATGTGGAAATTGGGGCTGAGGGCTCCCACACCACTCCCTCCCCACATGCTGCCATAAATGCCACAGGATAAAGCTGGGATTCATATTCAGACCTTACTCAAAAGCTCAGTGGTCTTTTTCTGCTAATATGTTGCTTCTGTCAGTGAAATATCAGAGGGAGTACCTTGCCTAGGTCTTAATGATAGAGGAAGATGAGGAAGAAAAAGAAACAATAGCTGAGATACTTCTTCCTCTGACTGTCCAGTGACTGGAATTTTTCCATGCCTTACAGATGATTATGTGTTAGAAAATGGGAAGGTAGTCTTTTCCTCAACTAGACTTTGAGGGGAGATTTCCCCTAGAGATTTCTAACATTTAGGATAAAAGAACTGTTCATTTTCCAGAAGGGGAAACTAGTGGGAAGCTTAGAAAAATGCCTAGCCATATTTGGTGAGATTTTGGACTAAGGCGTGAGAACGTATTCCAAGTATATTTTCCAGATTTAGCTCTGATACTCAATCTATAAATCACTGCTTACCAATATAATATTCTTCTTATCCTATATCCCCCTTTTTTTTTGAGGCAGACTCTTCCTCCATTGTCTTAGCTAGAGTACAGTGGTATGATCATACCTCACTGTAACCTTGAACTCCTGGACTCAAGTGATCCTCCTGCCTCAGCGTCCCAAGGAGCTGGGACTACAGGTATGTGCCACCATGCTCAGCGAAAACTGCTGTCTCTTTTTTATAGAGACAAGGTCTCACTCTTGCTCAGGATGGTCTTGACCTCCTTACCTTAAGAAATCTTTCCACTTCAGCCTCCCAGAGTGCTAGGATTACAGACATGAGCCACCGTATCCAGCCCCCATATGCTACTTGATAGTTGTGTAAGAACAGACACAATGATTTGGGATCACAAATTTAAAAAGAAATGAGCACAATCTATTTTTTCTTTCTTTATTTTTGAGACAGAGTCTTGCTATGTTGCCCTCAGTAGAGTGCCGTAGGGTCACAGCTCACAGCAACGTCAAACTCTTGGGCTTAAGTGATTCTCTTGCCTCAGCCTCCCAAGTAGCTGGGAACACAGGGCACCCACCACAATGCCGGGCTATTTTTTGTTGTAGTTGTCATTGTTGTTTAGCTGGCCCGGTCAGCTTCGATGTATGTGGCTGGCGCCGTAACAACTGTGCAACGGGCACTGAGCCATATCTATTCTTTACTTGCCTCTATAATAAAGTATTAATAGTAATAATTAAAAGCAGTCTAATACTTAAAACTAAATATTCCGGTCTTCTTTCTAGTAAACAAGATTAAAAAAAAAAAAATCCTAACAACTTGAAAGCCTCCAGTTACATCTAACTGTTATTCTGTTTGGAGACAGAGATGACCCCTACCAGGTAAAGATTCTTTAGGAAGGAAAGGGCCTGAGACAGAAAGTTTCTTTACAGAGTGGAGCAACTTGTCAGATATAGGCACTTAGCAGATTGGTACTGATGGTTCCCTCGGGTAATAGCAGGTAAAATAGTAATAGGATGCATCTTGAGCTAAGGAGAATCAGGTGTGAAGGGCTGATGTCTCCAGATGTGAATGGTATTAATTTTTGGAGATAAGGCATTTTTCAGATAATCATATGAAGGTGGCCTAAGAATTCTGAACAAGAAGGTAACACTTTGCCTTGACATTTTTCTCACCTCAGGTTCTCAAACTGAACAAAAAGATATCAAGTGGGGCATGGCAGAAGCAATACCCTGAAACTTACTGAGGCACTGGATAACTTCTCTGTCAAGTATACCAAGCAGAGTTAAGGATGCTTTGCCATAGTGAGAAGCAGACATTGGACTAGAAGTCATGGCCCTCTGGGGTTTTAGCCTCAGCTGTTGCTTGCTCAGATCACTCCTTTCTTGGATTATTTATTTAATTATAAAATAAAAGGCTTCACTTTTATAAAATAATAACTCATAAAAATAGAGGTTATAAGAATTAACTCTTCTAAAATAAGACAGTTAACTCCAAAGGGTATGCCTCTTCCAGCTTTCAAGATTCGAAAGCAGAATCACTAAAGTTTTAACATGATTTAGGGGAATTCTGGCAAACATTCTGCCACTTAACAGTCAAATTTCAGGGTTTCTAGTTAGGAATCAAGGAAACCTGCTATCCCACTGCCCAGCTATTCGCAAGGAGGCTCAATTATGTAAACTGTGGTTTTTATTCCATGGGCCAGAAGTCAGTAGCTGCAGCAGAGAAGAGGACAAGTGCTCCCTGTTTAGAGGACTGAGCAGCTACTGAGTTGTTACATGAGAAGGACTGTGCCTCTCCGGACCTCTCTGGAGACATCCACGGGTGCCTAAATATCAACAAGGTACATAAGTCTTCTTCAGGTAAGCCAGGCAAACTGGGCCTGAAAGTGCTCAGATTAGGAGAATGACTGTTAGAATCACCTAACTCAAGATCTCTGGATACTCAGCAGAAACTGTTAAAAGCATAAGATGAAGTATGGCTGAATCAGAATCAGAGATGAGACTGGCCTTATGATTTTGAGGAAAGGCTTTCATTCCCCCAAGTTAGGGTGGAACCCAAGAACTGAAGTCTGTGAAACCAGAAAGAAGATAAGAAATTATTTCAGCAACCAGTGGTTTAGGTAGGGAAAGATTATATAACCTTTATGGGTGGGACCAAGATATTTTAGGCTTCATATAGTTCAAGAACTTATATTTCGGGAGGCGCCTGTGGCTCAGTGAGTAGGGCGCCGGCCCCATATACTGAGGGTGGCAGGTTCAAACCCAGCCTCGGCCAAACTGCAACAAAAAATAGCCGGGCGTTGTGGCGGGCGCCTGTAGTCCCAGCTACTTGGGAGGCTGAGGCAGAAGAATCGCCTAAGCCCAGGAGTTGGAGGTTGCTGGAGCACTCTACCGAGGGTGAAAAAGTGAGACTGTCTCTACAAAAAAAAAAAAAAAAAAAGAACTTATATTTCAGGGTCAGATAAAAGAGAAATAACCTGAAGAGGGGTGCGTAAGATCTACTGGCAAACAGTGGGAATCTCAATTTGAAACAGACAGAAACATGGACTGCGTGTACTTCTAGATGCTGAACACAGCAAATGGTCCTCACCAAGTGGGGTGGATTTTACTGAAGAACAGTATTATTATCTTTTATTTTTGATCATGAAAAATGAAATTAGGGAAAGTTATTTAGAACTGGGAATAGACTGATTTTCTAGTGAAGGGAAAGCTAATTGGAATAACCTATTATTTTGGGACAAGTCTACTGATAATCTATACAGGTCCTAGAAAGTCTGATGCTATTTATGAAAAGAGCCAATGATTTTACATTGAGAATGCATCCTAAGAGAGGAAGACTGTTGGTTACCATGTGTTAAAGAAAGTTTTAATGTTGTTTTTAGAATTTGAAGTGGGGTAGCTGTAGGTTACTTCTCCCAACTTATTTTTTTTCCAGGAAACTGCCAGCCTATTTCTTTAAACATTCTGGTTTCCATTTTTGAGACCCCTATTTATTCTCTGGTTTTAGAGGAACATCTGCCAGGCTGGTCCAGAAAGTAGTCCTAAGCATCATAAATAAGATACAAGACTCGGCTTCCTTTCCCAAAGAAAAAGGTAGCAGTACTTATTGTGCCTATATTTCTCTTTACCTCTTGCTTAGAATACAATGTTCAAGTGAGTAGTAAAGAGATGGGGAGACAAGCCATCTCAGCCCACTCCCTATATCTTGAGGGAAAAAAGAAACTGGAAGTTTCCAGAATGAGTGGTGCTTGATAAGGTAGGAAAATCTGAGTTCACACTCATCAATATTCAATAGATTGAACAATTATGGACAAATACAAACTTTACAAACTCTGTAATCTAGGGTGGGGAATAGTTGCCAAATTAAACATTTAGCTTCCATTTTGGAGACCTGACATACTTTTGGAAGACAGAAAGAACAGGCAAACTTACATGCTATTTAAATTGGTACATAGGCCATAAATTAAAGATATAGAACTGTAACTGATGAATGCAAATGATAAAGAGTACATTTAGAAAAATTAGAAGTATCTCTATTAACATTTTAGTGTTACTATTAAGAGTACAAAAATTAGAGCGGCACCTATGGCTCAGTGGGTAGGGCACTGGCCCCATATACCGAGGGTGGCAGGTTCAAACCCGACCCCAGCCAAACTGCAGCAACAACAACAACAAAAAAAACAGCCAGGTGTTGTGGCAGGCACCTGTAGTCCCAGCTACTTGGGAGTCTGAGGCAAGAGAATTGCCTAAGCCCAGGAGTTGGAAGTTGCTGTGAGCTGTGACACTATAGCACTCTACCAAGGGCGACAAAGTGAAACTCTATCTCAAAAAAAAAAAAAAAAAGAGTACAAAGAGTATAAATTCAGAAAATATAAAATGTCCAAGAATAGCTCATATTTTTGCCTAACAGAATGACTGAGAATAAAATAAGAAAAATCAGTTTTCTGAAATCCCAACTCTTTCAAAACCATAAATGGTTTTAATTTGAATGATCTGTCAACATGTGTCATGAGAGGTCAGTGAAAATACTCTCACAATGGCTAGAACTTCAAGCATCACATAAGCATAAGCTTTCTTTTCAGTTCGAATAGGAAATTAATAAGTGTAAGGAAATCAACTTATCTTGACAAGACTGGAAATAAGTTCTCACCTTCCCTTATAGAATAATGCCCTGTAATCTAAATCAATTCCACATCAGTTTGCTAGCAAAATAAAATTGCTATTATCTATTCTTGACACCACCTAAATTCTGATCATTTGAATATTAACTCAGACTCTACAAACTTACAAGTAGCACTAACATAACAGCTTAAATGCAAAGAATAGGTACAGGTTATTCTTTTTAACTAGTATATCCTTCCTTAGAGAACTCATCTTCTGGTTCAAACATTGCATAACACTTAAACAAAACCCGTACAGAATGTGTCACGTTCTACTTGAGCTCTAAAGGGTGGGGGTGTTTCCCTCAAAGGGAAACTGCAGTGCTTACCAAAGGGAGGGGAAAAAGAGGCAGGCATTCATTTCATTCACCTCTGCTTCTCCACCATAACCTACCATTTATACTTGACACATGGAAATTCCTCAAAAAATACCGAATGAGAGAATTAAATCACATGGCTCAGGAGTTAGGGCTCTCTGTCTTTTCTAGCTTGTCTTTTTCACCACTTTGGCTCCCACTTAGCTTGACAAAAGAAGTATTTTTTTAAACATCTTTTTTTCAGGAGAAGAATTCTCCCACTTCAATCGAGTAGCTCAGTATAATTGGATAACCTCATCCCACTCAGAAATAGGCCAGACTCCATTGGGCTGCACATTGGGGGGAGAGTGCTTCCAGTCCCATGTCTTCACAGGAATCTTCCAGGTCTTACCATAATTGGCTTCAATGTATTCAAGGGTTTCACAGGGCACATGGACCTTCATGTCCACAAACTCAGTCCAACACAGTGTAAATCTGGGAAACAGGTATCTGCAGCAAAACAGAGGCAATGTGAGGAGAGGTTAAGTTTCAACAGCAGAAGATCGAGCTGAACCACCCAGCTGCTGGCACCTTCTTAACTAAAGGACAGCCCTCTTCCACTAAACAGCTTTGCGAATGGAGCAGACAATTAATTGTTTTTGATAGTTCAGAATCCCTTTCCTCTTCTAATGTTAAGAGCACCTCAATTTTCCTTTCTGCTTTCAAGTCCATATGGTTGAGGTCAGGCTGAACCCAACTTGAAGATCCAGAGATAGGTAAAAAAAGACCTAGACCTGGCTAGTAAGTTACAGTGGTTGGTTCAGGACTGGAAACATACCCAAGTGAGGCAAATGAAAGTCAGCCTTGGGATTTCTATTGGAACTACTGGAAGAAGAGATGTCAAAGCAAAAAGCTGCCTAAAGATGAAGGGAAATGGTATTTCTTTTACAATCTGATTTCCCAAGGATATAGAGTAAGCCTGACTCTCAAGTTGCATTCCCACATTTATCCCCTGGCTCTATACCTTACACGATCACACCTGTACTTTCTGCCTTTCTTTCATCTCAAATCCTAAAGAATACCTTTAAAACATTCCAAGGGATATTAGTTATAATGAACTTAACTATGTCTAATGCAGGATGTCAAATTAGTAGTTAAGTTTCAGAAATGAAACTAAAATATGTTTCTTAAAGACACATTGGATCAAGTAAATTAGATTTTATCTATTACAAAGGAAAGCTAAAACTAGCGGATCTGTTTGATTTAAGTGTATATTATGGCCCTATAATCTGCATTTTTTTTTTCCTTCTAAGAAATATTTCGTCTTCTCTTCAGAACATGGGAAGAACTTTAGTAATGAGATTTACAGTGGCAACAGCAGAAATTACAGTACTTTAAAATATCAGAGAATTAAAGAAAGAACAGGGAAAAGCTAGATTTCAAAGTGTAATTGTATTGTAGAAATGGGATTTAACAGGAATGTTCTCCAAGGAAAGGTCAATTCTCATATATTCTGCTTTTGAACATCATGTTTTACCACCAAATGAAAAGGAGAGGCTAAACAAATTCTGAAGAAAGCAACAAGTCCTTTCCACCCAAACCCAGTTAATGGACAATCCCAGCTGGCTTTTGTGAAAAGGAGGCCACAGCAAATCTCATAGCTGAGAAAGAAATAAGATACAATGTAGCCCCACCATCTGCTGGTCCCAATTTTACACTGCACACTCATATGCATGGAATTGCTTATTTTGTCACCAGACATATCCATCTATCACCAGCCTCCACCCTCCCTAATCAGATGCTGGTCAGCAGAATGTCCACCTGTCTCATCCTATCAAGTTGACACACTAAAGTTGAATTGAGCCAGAAAACACGATTTAGTAACACAGGCCAGGAAATATCTCTCTTAAATGTTAACCTTTACAGTCTCAACAAAGCTAAAAGAGAGAAAAATAATAGATCTAAGATAGACAGGGTATTGGAGAATACAACAAATTTTTATGAAAGCTATGTTTTGAACAATGAAGGATTTATGAACAAAACCAAAACATTTAAAATAAACAATGTAAGAACAACTCAAAGAAAACTGAAGTCAATGTTAATTTTTGTACCTAAGTAGAAACACCTCAATGTTTCCAAACCTAAACTCTTCATGGTTTTCTTTTCCCCAATTATTTTTTAATCCATTCAGCAAAAAGAAAATCTGGGCTTCCTAGGAGAAGAGGAAAGATAAACAAACCATAAAGTGTGAAAACTGATTGCAAAACAAGATTGTGGAGAGGAAGGGTGTGTATGGCGTGGGGGCGAGGGATAGAACAGTGCATGCCATGCCCTGTCCAGGCTACCAGTAAATAATGACTATGACTAAAATACCCTATGGGTCTGCAATGTTACCTTGGCTTTTAAAGCTGAGATTAAGTTCAGCTAAGCAGCTTGTACTTTAAGGCCCTGGGATAGGATCCAAAATGTGAGCAGATTTAAATTTGGACTAAGACAAACTTAAATCAAAATATAAATTTAAGGAATGTTATTATCATAAAAAATCCTTTCACCTATTTTCTATTTCATACCACTTTCCCTTCATTTTATTTTTACATAAAGTAGTAGAATTAAGAATTAGTTGAAATAAGACAATTTTTTCCCTCACAGATACCCTTAAAATCTATTAAACTACCTATTAGTGGTTGGATAAAAGTAATTTTATCAGTTTAAGTACAATCTATGAATGTAATTGCTAAGTAGAAAGGAAGTTCTGGGCAGCACCTGTGGCTCAAAGGAGTAGGGCAACGGCCCCATATACCAGAGGTGGTGGATTCAAACCCAACACCAGCCAAAAACTGCAAAAAAAAGAAAGGAAGTTCTTCCACCATCTCAGAAGAACATTATTTTTATTATGACTAGTTAACTCAGCTCAGTGAGATAGAAATGCTATCAACTACAACTAAACCTGACCTTTTCAAACATAAGTTTTGCGGTTAAATTCTAGAGTTGGAGCAGCAGAATCACTTTTTCACAAGAACTTCCTGCAAAATACCACAAATGGTGCATTCTCATTGCCAATTTTGTCTCTTCTTTTTCCTCATGTTATCCCAGTGCCTAAACCCTCTAGCCTACTGTTTAACAGAAGCAAGGCTAGCATGCATTCTGTTTTTTTCTGATTTTATTTTATTTTTTTTCAGAGTCTCACTTTTTTGTCGCCCTCGGTAGAGTGCTGTGGTGTCACAGCTCACAGCAACCTCCAGCTCTTGGGCTTAGGCGATTCTCTTGCCTCAGCCTCCTGAGTAGCTGGGACTACGGGCGCCCACAACA
>CAUYQV010194555.1:0-15317 GCA_963574575.1 Galagoides demidoff | reverse complement strand
TATTAGTTTGTATTCCCACCAGCAGTGCAGAAGTGTTCCCTATTTTTCATATTCTTATTACCACAAGATTGTTAGCTCTCTAAGTACTACAGATACAGAAATGAAAAACAATCCCTGCCTTTACAGAGTTAACTGTCTAGCCAGGGAGGTAGATAAGTAAAGCAGCAATTGCAGTAAATATGTGTAAGTGAATGTTAGAAGTATATTGGTGCTGCTGTGGGAGCACAAAGGAAGGCACTAGATCAATTAAAGCAAGGAATGTGGAAAGTTTCCCAAAGGAAGTTAATACTTTATTCTGAGCTTTTTTAAAATAGTAGCCTTTTATTTTTTATATCTATTATGCCATTAACTCACAGGGACTAGTTTCCCCCCGCTCAGGCTCCTTTCCATTGGTTCTCACAGTGTGTGTTTCTCTGGAAGGAGCAGGCTGGTGCTGCAGTTGAACCGAGGTACCTTTCTCTTTGGCTTCCCTCTTTTCTGATCATTTTTCTTCGCACATTTCAGGAAGCTACCTCAGATTTTAGAGTGCTTTATATGCTCAATAACCATATTAATCCTCTTGGCAAGAATCTTGCTGGGTAACGCTGTAGGCTCTCCCCATTTTGCCATGGTAACATTTGTAGGGCATGCCTTTTGAATGGTGCCGATTCCCTTCATGTCTGCAATACCACCTTTCTTATAGCTTTGCATGTGTCTGGCCGAAGAAACAAATCCATGTTTTCTAAAAGGCCTAGAGAACATTGGGTGCCTCTCCTCTTTCCCTTTGAGTTCGTTATCTTGGCAAATTACTGGAAGATGGTGGCTTCTGCCCAAAGGCTTATCCCCTTTCAAATATATCATGCTAATTGGCTTGGAGGAGGAATAGAAGATACTGCAGAATCAGTAACACATCCAAAGATACAAAGGATTGGAAGTGGGGGGCTCTGTGAGCGCCAAGTTCTCTAGTGTTTGGAGCAGAAGGCATCTGTTGGGAAAAGACATTGGTTAAATGGGAAACATCCTGTGTCATAGCCCTTTCATGTGCCATACCAAGGAATTTGGATTTCATACTGAAGATAAAGGATGACCATGAAAGATTTAAAGAGTAGAAATCTGATGATACTTGTGTCTTAAATCATTTTAGCAGCAGAGCAGAAAATGTTCTGGGGAAGAGGAAACCAGAGATAGCAATTAAGATGCTAGGAAATATGGGAGAAATGATGAGATCCTAAATAAAGAGGTAGGGATGAGGATTAAATGGAGAGGTCAGAGTCAAGACACTAAAAAACATTATAAGGTAGCAGTAATTAAATGGAGTTATTGATCAGGAGAAGAGATCCACTTGATGAATGGATCAGGATAGAATTCAGAAGCCAGCATGTGTGTGGGAATTATAATACATACACAGTAAAGAAGCCATTTTAACTTAGTAGGATATGGGCAGACTATTTAATAAAATATATTGGTTAGAAGGATATATTAGTTTTCTAATTAACAAATTACCAAAAATTCAATGGCTTAAACAATATAAATTTGTCAATGGCTTAAACAATATAAATTTGTTATCTTGCTGTTCTGTAGGTCAGAAATTTGACATGGGCCCTACTGACATGGGTCCCACTGGGCTAAAATCAAGGTGTTAGCAGGGCTTCATTCCTTTTTGGATTCTCTAGGTGATAATCTATTTCCTTGCCTTTTCCAGATTCTAGAAGCCACTCTTATTCCATGCATTTTGGTCTCCTCTTTTATTTCCAAAGCCTGCAACTTTGCATTTCTCTAAACATTCTTCCATAGTTACCTCTCCATCCCACCACATCTAGGAAGATTGCTCCACTTCTACAGACTCATGTGATAAGATCGGGCCCCGTGATAATCTCCTCATCTCAATTTCTATAACATTAGCAACATCTGGGAAATCTCTATGCCATTTAAGGTAACATATCTGTAGGTCTGTGGCCATGGACATCTCTGTGGAGCCATTATTCTGCCTACTACAGGTGAATAAAAAGTCTAAAAGGTCACATCATACACAAAGAATCAATCAGAGACAAGTTAAAGATCTAAACATAAAAACTAACAAAACTCCCAAAATATGAAGGAAAAAATATAGAAGGATATCTTTAAATAAGGAATATCTTCCTGGATAGGCTAAGAAACTCAGTGATCATAAATAAAACTATTGACAGCCTTGACCCACTATTTAAATTATTTAAAAAGTCTATACAATGAAAGACACCACAAGAAGTTACAAAGTTAACAGACAAGCATCAGACTAGGGCAAAATATTTGCTATATATAGAGAGAGATGATATTCATATTAATAGTATATAAAAAGTATCTACAAATCAGAAAGAAAAATGGGGAAAAGTTAAAACAGTTGGTTTAAAGACGAAATAAAAATAAATAATAAACAGAGAGGGAGAAAGATAGTTATTGTTATTCAGGGAATATTATTTAGGAATTTCTATATATGTAATAAGTCTTTGAAGAAAAGCAAGAGAATGTTAAATTATGTATTCTCGGGACAATGGTTCCTTATATACATCTGTTTTTGTTGTTGTTGTTGTTAAAGAGGCCTGGGTAGGTTCAGAACCTGGCACCTCTCTGGTGCACAGGGCCAACGCTCTAACCATTGTGCTACAGGCATCCAGCCCCTGACGTATTTCTTGAAATATATTTGGGATGATGTGGAGTGGGAAAGAACTCTTATTGGGAGCTTTAATTCTATTTCTCAGACTAAGTGGTAAATTCATAGATGTTTGCTTTTGTTTTTAAATGTCATTGACTTATATATATGTTATACTTATTCTTTTTTGTATATCTGACACGTCATGATTTTTAATATGGAAAAACAGGTTTTAAAACTTTTTATTTTGAAACAATTTTAAACTTAGAGAAATCTTGTGAGAATTGTACAAAGAATTCCCTCATACTCTTTGTCTAGAGATGCGATTCAAGTTTTGTCAGTTTTCCAAATAATAGTCTTTATAGCAAAAGGAAACATTCAGATATACACGTTGTTACATCTCTCTAGTCTTCTTCACCCTGAAACAGTTCTCTAGTCTTCTTTTTTAATTTCCATAACCTTGACATTTCTTAAGACTTCAAGACAATAGTTTTGTAGAATCTCTAAAGTAAGCCTTATCTAAAATTTGCTTTGATTACACTCAGATCTTTCTGAAACATTATAGAAGTGAAGCTGAGTTCTTACTGCTACAATGAGTAGCCCACAACCACGATGTCAGTTTGTCTCACTACTGGTGGTATTAATTTGATCAGATGATATCTGCCAGGCTTCTTTTTTTTTTTTGAGACAGAGCCTCAAGCTAGCTGTCCCCCTGGGTAGAATGCCGTGGCATCACAGCTCACAGCAACCTCCAACTCCTGGGCTCAAGGGAGTCACCTGCCTCAGCCTCCCAAGTAGCTGGGACTATAGGCACCTGCCACAACGCCCAGCTATTTTTTGGTTGCAGCCGTCATTGTTTTGGTGGGCCTGGGCTGGATTCGAACCCGCCACCTTAGGTGTATGTGGCTGGTGCCTTAGCCACTTGAGCCACAGGCACCAAGCCTCTGCCATGTTTCTTAACTGAAAACTTACTCTCCTACCATTTTGTAAGCAATAAGTATTTGGGAGGGGGAGTACTTGAAGACTATCTAAAATTCTATTTCCCATTCCACTTTTACCCACTGTATTAAGCATCCATTCATGCTTCTGAATTTTTATTATGCTGATTGCCAAAAAGTGATTTTCTAATTCCATCATTCCTTCTACATTTGTTAATACAGTATGATTTCTAGATAGCCCTACTCCAAGATATTCACCACTCACATTCACTTCTGACGGTCTGATAGCAATTTTTTCTCTGTTCAGGTATTAAGAATGAGAAGCCAGTGGTTGAATGGATTCAGAGTTAGGTTCAGTGACCTTTCAAAGGACTAAGGAAGTTAATTGTCTGGGAAAGAGTGGGGTTGAAAGGACGGATCATGGGATCTAGCTGGATAAGGAAAGAGGCCACTGGGAGAATGAGAGGAGATAGAGATAAGGACCCAGAGCCTTGATGGTGCTAAAACAGTGGAAGGTCAGCTCTGGAGAAGTACAGGGACCCTAGAGCATTTGGGTTTAAGGGCTGGCTTGAATTTTCACTTTAGATTTCTCAGCTGCTTCAGTCTTTACACTTACACCTCATTAATTAATCACATGGAGTGATTCATACCAATTGAAGTCAAGAAACAAATCATCACTGCCTTTACTTGTGAGTCTTACAATTTTGGGGTCTTGGTGATGTTCGAGTTTTACAACCACTGACTTTGAAGTTTTGTTTCAAAGTCATAAGCAAAACACCATATTTTGTTTCAGCGACAATTTCTTAGTGAGATATTAATTCATCCGGCTTCTGTTGAAAGAAGAGAACAAATTGCAATCTTTGTTGTTTTTGTTCACTATCCAAAACAGAAAGTTTCTGTGCTCAAGGCTTCTCCCCAAACGAATCTGTCCTAACCTTGATTTGTCAAGCATCATTATCAGAGTTAATCATATGTGAAAGCCCAGAATCTCTGAACTTTTTGACATTGTCATTAGGTCTACAGTTTTACTTCTCATGAGAGTCACCTCCAACTTTAAACTCTGTGTTCAAGTCAAAAACGCTTTCTCTACTATTGTTTTTATACCTACATGATCCTTCTACATGTCAAATGACTCATTTATAGAATTTATATGACTGAAAATTTTTGTCTCAAATCATTGTCTAAATAACCGTCATTCATTATTTTTTAAAGACTAGTCAAGTGCAGTAGTGAAAAGGGGGGGACGAGTAGAATGAAGGGTTCAATCTATAACCAACTGTGGACAATCAATTGAGATAACTTACTACCTTCAGACCAGCTACAGTTACTCATTTTTAA
The DNA here is from genome assembly GCA_963574575.1 of Galagoides demidoff. Taxonomy (NCBI): domain Eukaryota; kingdom Metazoa; phylum Chordata; class Mammalia; order Primates; family Galagidae; genus Galagoides; species Galagoides demidoff. Next base: position 10,436 of record CAUYQV010194555.1, on the reverse strand, counting down.
GCCAATGCAGAAAAACCTCCTGTGCCACTAAAGCTTTACACAAAGCTGTAGCTTTAGTACAAAGCTTCAGACAGAGCAGGTGCAAGCTGAACCCTGAAAAGAGTCATTCAAAATTACAGCACTAAAAATGCATTGAATTATCCAATGCAATAAAAAGTACGTATAAAATTTAATAGTCATCAGTGTAAAAGGCCATAATACTTGAAGTGGTTAAAACATGTTGCAGTCTTCTCAATTCAGACAGGTCCTCCTCTGTTTCCTGGAATCACAGGGGGAAATGATTAGTTTCCTTACTTGGTAGCACTCCCATCTTGCTAATTGTGATTTCAATTATCTATACTCAAGACAAAAAATATCAATACAGATAAAACAACTGGTAAAATGCTATGGCTTTCCTTCCTTCAGCTCAGCATCTGAATTTCTATGACAAACGCTACTTACTGAGACACTGGGAGATGGAAGGCAAATGTGTTCTCCTGCTCCTACATGGCTCCTTTAAATATTCCTTACTTACAAATAATGAAATTGCTATAGAGAACAAACACTGTCTGCTTGATTATCAACCCCAAAACTACTCCCTCTCTTCTCCTTCTCTTCCTCCTTCCCTTTTCATAAAAGGAATGGAAGGAACTAGATGCTTAAATGTTAAACTCACAGCAATAGAGAGCGTACCCATATTTCAAAACCTATGAAAGATGTCTAGAAGACAAATAGGGGACAGTAAGACAATCCACATCTTCTCTAACCTTTTTTTCTCTTAGCCAAATTTCCAACTCACATCTGTCTGATTCTCTTAACTGCTAGATTATGAAAAATTAGGTCTTTAGAATGAGAATGAGAAAGGAAAAAAATCCCATGTATATTCATTTGGTTTGGGAATAAAAGGGTACCCTCTAATTTAGGAATAAGAGACAAGAATGACTCATTACAACTATAAAAGTTATTAAGAAAATGAACAAATTGGTCACATCACTCCAAATGTACATGTCTTCATACTATTTAGGTTAAGTATAAAATGTCTGATTTCCTTGAGTTTTAAGTTCAACAGTTGATAACTCTGACATTTCACTGTGACACAACTTGTTTTATTTTTATTATGAAGGTACATCCTCATACTTTCAAATGTATATGTTCAGTTGTGACTATCTTTCACGTTTGTTAAAGAGAAATTTTTGTGAAACCATGGATAAGTCAAAAACTCACTTTATTTTTGAATATGAGTCCCATCGTGGAACCAATACAGCATAGACACTCAAAATATCAACGAAGTGTTTGGGAAGGATGTGGCTAAGGAATGCACAGTATATCAATGGTTTGAGAAGTTCTGGTGATTTTAATCTTGAAAATGAGCCATGTGGGCAAGCAGAGATCAAAGTGGATAATGATGAGCTGAAAGTTGCAGTGGAAGCAAATCCATCTCAACCTATGTGTGAATTAGCAGCAAGGTTTGATGTTACTATTCCAACAATGTTGGACCATTCAGAACAAATCAGCAAGGTACAGTATCTGGGTAAATGGGTTTTGCATCAATTAAAAGAGCATCAGAAGAGAAATTGTCCCAAACCTTGCTTTTCTTTGCTGTCACGACATAAAGGTGAAGCACTTCTATACCATGTTGTTACATGTGATGAAAAATGGATTCTTTTTGACAATCGCAAGAGTTCAACACAATGGTTGGATAAAGATGAAGTGCCAAAACACAGTCCAAAACCAAATATTCATCAAGAAAAGCTAATGGGGTCTGTTTAGTGGTCCAGTGCTGGTATTATCCACTGTAGCTTCATGAAACCTGGTTACATGATTACAGCATATGTTTAATGCAACCAAATGGATGACATGGTGAGGATGCTTGCAATTAAGTAGCCAAGTTTGGTCAATAGAGACAGGTCAATCCTCTTATAAGATAGCACTCAACCACAGACCACACAATCAAACTGCAGAAGCTGGACTTGGAAACTCTCTCTCATCCACTGTATTCACCACGCCATGAACCAACTGCCTACCACTTCTTCCAGGCTTTGGACTACTTCTTACAAAGAAAAATATTCAATTCTAAACAAGCTGTAGAAAAGACCATTCACAATTTCATTGCCACTCACTCTCCTGACATCTTTGCTGCTGGCATAAACAAGCTACCATTAAGAAGGTTAAACTATGTCAATAGTTTTAGGCACATACTTTGATTAACTATACTAAATCTTGTTTGAGATATAGTAAACTAGAGTTTTGATTTGAAATCAGACATTTCATATTTAATAACCTGTAGGATTGCCAATTTTTCTGTACAGTCAGTGATTGCTATCTTATATCTTTTTTTTTTTTGAGACGGAGCCTCAAGCTATACCCCTGGGTAGAGTGCCATGGCATCACAGCTTATAGCAACCTCCAACTCCTGGGCTCAAGTGAGTCTCCTGCCTTCGCCTCCCAAGTAGCTGGAACCACAGGCGCCCGCCACAACACCCCGCCATTTTTTAGTTGCAGCCATCATTGTCGTTTGGCGGGCCCGGGCTGGGGATTTGAACCCGCCACCTTAGGTGTACGTGGCTGGCACCTTAGCCGATTGAGCCACAGGCGCCGAGCCTATCTTATATCTTATATGGCATACAAGACCCATACTGGTATAACAATAAATATTAGAATAGTCTCCAAATCCATAATTAGATCAATCTATAAATGCTGAATGTAGAGCAGGTGCAAGCTGCCTCAGAACCCTAGAAAGAGTCCTTCAATGCTACAGCACTGAAAATGCACTGACTTAGCCAATGCAATAAAAAGTATAAGTAAAACTTAATAGTCATCAGTGTAAAAGGCCATAATACTTGAATATTAAGACTGTTTTGGTAATGTTAAGTTAAATTGATACCACAAACCAGGAAAATGGTACAATGCCTAAACTCAAATTTATATTTCTTCAGTTTAGTAAGCATATAACCATTTAATAAAAATAATGAAAGCAACATATATTACAACAGCTTTGTTTACCTCTATTTAGACAAGTAAGATCTTAAGCTTCTCCATAGTTTTCCTGATAAAGCTGATTCTCAATTCATGTCAGCTAATGTTTTGCTTACTATGTCCTGGTTACTTTGGTCACCTAGTTTGAGATTACCTTTTCACCATTTTTGCCTGCTCTCTAGCTTAAGCTGCTGCTGTGGCCATGAGGTATGTCTTCACCCAAGCCTGTCTGTCTTATCCTGAGTCAAAAAGAGGAAAGATGGTCAGGAAGAAAGGGTGGAAAACCAAAAAGCGCACTTCCTTCCAGCTCCTGTCTGTAATTAAAAGCTCCATGAGATGTCAAGAAAACAAGAAACATATCTTTGGAAACTGAAATTAATAAAAGACATATGCAAAGCAGTCACAATCATAAACTTTGGCCTCAAGCAGACCTGGATTCCAACCCTGGTTTGTTCCCTTCATATTTGCATGACTTTAGATAGTTCCCTAATCTCCTTAAGCCCCAATTTTCTGTATTATAATTGTCTCATAGAGTTTATTGTTAGGCTCAAATTAGATAATGTGTGTAAATATTCTACATGCAGCCTAGCATATGGTAAACTTTCAAAAATGCTAGCTAATAATCCAGTGGTGCTATTCATATAAAAATATTTTTCTAACCTCGGTAGATGTCCCCATATCTTTTGAGGGCTTTATTTAGCAATGACCTGGTGCCTAGACAGACTTGCATCACTTTGTGAGTTAAGAAGAGACAGGTTCTGAACAAAATGGTAAAGTTTATGTTTGATGAATAGTTTTCTTGTTTATTTATTTTGGGGAGTTAATTTTAGAGATGGGGTCTTCCTGTGTCACCCAGGCCGGAGTGCAGTGGTATGATCACAGCTCACCACCACTTTGAATTCCTGGGCTCAAGCAATCCTCCTGTCTCACCTTCCCAAGTATCTGGGACCACAGGTATGAGCCACGACACCTGGCTAGTTTTTTTGAATAGACAGGATCTTGTTATGCTGCCCAGCTAGTCTCTAACTCCTGGCCTCAATGGTCCTCCCACCTCAGCCTACCAAAGTGTTGGGATTATAGCCATCAGTCACCACATCTGGGCTTTGATGACCAGTTTTGTTTCAAATTTGCTTTCTCTTTCCAGTGACCACTCTGTCCTCCCCTCAAGACACCAAGGTTCTGTATGCCATGGGCTCTTATAACAGTGTTTGAAGAGCAATGAAGGGCTTTCTGCTCCCCTCACACCAATGAAAATCTCCTATTTCTATGGTGCATTTCCTTGATGTATATGTTAACCCGGAAGTAATTTTTTGGTCCAAATATATTAACATGTGTTCTAATTATGTATATGTTTATTCAGTGCCCTCAACCCTTTATACTATTTACTATTTATTAAGTGCCTACTACCATATTTTATTGACTCTAAAATACATTTATTATAACATATGCCTTTATTTTATATTATACAAAGAAAGAAAAAACACTGCCAACTTAATGGTGGAAAAGCTTTCCAGGCAGGGGGAACAGTAAATGCAAAGGCCTCTGAGGTGGGACTATGGTGGCTATTGGAGGAATAGCTTTAAGAAGGCCAAAGTGGTGAAGCAGAGTAAGCAAGGTAAAGAGGGGTCGGGGGGAGGCTGAAGATCTTGACAGAGATCAAATCGTTGTAGACCCTGAGTTTGCATTTTCTTTGGAGAAAGTTACTGAAGGGTTGTAAGCAAGAGAATGATGTGATCAAATGTACATTAGTTATGGATCTCTCTGCTTATGGTGTGGGAAGCAGAGGGCAGCAGTGCAGGAGTAGCGGCAGGGAGGCCGATTAAGAGGTTATTGCATTGACTCCCAGCAAGAGGATGACAGCCTAGAGTGATAGCCATGGACAAGAGGGAAAAGATTAAAATCTGGAATAAACCTTTAATGTACCACAGATCAGAGCTTAATTATGTGGATGTGGGAAGTGAGAGAAGTGTGGAATCAAAGACAGTTCCTAGGGTTTTGGGTCTTAGCAACTACTAAATGATGGGACCATTTACAGAGATGGGAAGACTGGAGCAAAAATCAAGAGTTCAGTTTTGGGTACATTAGTTATTAGCAAGCCTAAGAGACACTGTTGCGAAGCAGGTGGATATTTGAGGCTGGAGCTCAGAAAGTGGTCAGAGCTAGAAATACATATTTTTGAACTAAGCTGCATGAAGATGGTACTAAACCCATCCAGTGTGAACCTCAACATTGGCTCACATTAGAATTACCTGGGGGTGCTTTAAAACCTATAGTATCCTAACCCTGTCCCTAGAGAGTTTCTGATACAAAAGGGACTTGGATTTGGTATTTCATTTTAAAAGTTTCTCAGGTAGTCTAGTGTGCAACTACGGTTAAGAACTAGGACCTTTGGGATTGAAATAGCTGACTGTAGGAAGAGAAGGAAATCAAGGACTTAGGCTTGGTGGGCTCAGAAGAGAAGGAGACAGGAATGACCAGAAGCAGACATCAAGGTGGAGGTAAAACTAGGATAGTGTCTCAGAAGTCAAATAAAAAGGACGGAAGTTTAAGGAGGAGGGAGTGATTAGCTGAATCAAATATTGTTCAGAGGGCTAGTAAGATAAGGACTGAGAGTTAATTGTTAATTAGAACAATAACGGGTGTTACAAATACAGTAAAAGATAAATGTTTCTCTAGTCCTTCTTCTTTGTGTATGTATAGTCATCCCTTGGTTCCAGGATACTTAACGCCCACTGCAGATGCCTAAATCCATGGACGCTCAAGTAAGTCCCTCATATAAAATGACATAGGGTTGGGTGTGTGGCTCACACCTGTAATCCTAGCACTCTGGGAGGACATGGTGGGTGGATTGCCTTTGCTCATGGGTTGAAACCAGCCTGAGTAAAAGCGAGACCCCATCTCTAAAAATAGCTGGGCATTGTGGCAGGCACCTGTAGTCCCTTCTCCTCAGGAGGCTGAGACAAGAGATTTGCTTGAGCCCAAGAGTTTGAGGTTGCTGTGAGCTATGACACCAGGGCCCTCTACTGAGGTGACAAAGAGACATGGTCTCAAAAAAAAAAAAGATGTAGTATTTGCATATAGCCCAAGTAAATCCCCCCTTATATTTAAAATCATCTCTAGATTACCTATAATACCTAATGCAATGTAAATGCTACATAAAATATATGTAACATATGTAAGTATGTTATATTGTTTCAGGAATAATATCAAGAAATAAGTCTGTACATGTTTAGTATAGATGCGACCATCCATTTTCTTGTTTTCAAATATTTTTGATTCCGGGTTAGTTGAATCCATGCATATAGAACCCATGGATATGAAGGGCTGGATATACTTATAAGCAAAATTGGTAGTCGTCAGGCATTTTATAGATCAAAACTAATTTAAAATGCTAAAAGTACAATAATAGCACAAAAAATTATATCCGACATCTCCATTTTTTTAAAGATGATAAATAGCCAGATAAAATTTGGGCAATTGAGAAAAAAATTGCCTATAATTCTATTGTGCTGACAAACTACTGTTATTTGGTCATTGATTGACTTTCATTTAGTTAATTCTCACTGCACTGCAGCTCTCTGCTGGGAATGTAAAAACGAATATGACAAAAGTTTCTGCCCTCAAGGAACTCAGGACCTCGTGAGGGAGGTAAACTTTGAGAAAATGATGATAAAACAAGGTGGTGAGTGATGTAATAAAGGAAGCACAGTGTGAGAGCAAGAGGATAGAGAGCTCAATATTGCATGTTAATGACAATGATCAAGAGCATCTTAGGCAACTGGAAAGTTGCTCAGGTTTTAATGTTAGTGATAAAAACAAGAAGGAAAATCAGTGTACCCTGGGATTACAATCACATAAAAATGAGATCTCCAAAGGTTCTCCAGCCAACGAAAGGCTTGAACTGAGTCTTAGATGATGGGATAGGCAAATAAGGTCAGGAAAAGGTGGTGGAAGAAAGAAAAGGTAGGGAAGGAAGGAAATTCCAGGCTGGAAGAAGACAAGGGCAATGAAACACAGTGTGCAGCCTGTTTGGCTGCTGAAACAACTTTGGTGTGGCTGGAGTGTGGTGTTCCCATGAAGGAGTAACCAGATGTAAAACTGGAAAGACAGGCAGGTGATAACAAGATAAAAAAGATAGAGAAGACTCATGTAGTGCCAGAGAGTTTGCACTTTATCCAGCCACTTATGAGTAGCCACAGAAGAATTTTAAAGTGGAAAAGCAGATTTGGTATTGCAAATATAACCATGGCAGCTGAACTGAAAGGGCCTGAAACTGAAAGCAGAAAGACTAGTCAGAAAGCTTTTGCAATAATCCAGGAGGGAAATGATAGCAGCATGAACTAAGGCAGTGGAAGAAGGATGGATGGATGGATGGGAAGAGATGAGTTCAAAGGACTCTTTAGGAGATATTGTAGACTTAGGGACTGGGAAGGGTGGGGCCATGGGGGAAATGGGCAGCAGGAGAAACAAAAATGACCCACAGATCTCAAATTTGGGTAACTGGGTCCTTAACCTGGTTCTCATTCCTGGCCCTGTTTCTTCTACCCAGATTAGATGAATATTGGAAGAAGAAATTTGAGCAAGCTGTGGAACATCTAGGGGAGCTATGTAGTTGGATATCCTGAGGCTCAGGAGAGAATTGTGAGCTAAAGACACTGCTTTTAAGAATCCTCATAGGCCCAGCATGGAGGCCCATTCCTGTAACACTAGACTCTGGGAGGCTTAGTTGAGTTCAGGGGCTTGATGTCCGCCTGAGTTATCTGACGTGTGGTTGCTGGTGCCTGTAGTCCCAGCTACTCCAGAGGCTGAAGTAGGAGGATGGTTTAAGCCCAGAAGTTTAAGGTTGCAGTGAGCTATCAGGACACCATGGCACTCTACCCAGGGCGACAGAGTGAGCCTGTGTCTCAAAAAGACAAAACAAGGCTTGTGCCTGTGGCTCAAGTGGCTAAGGCGCCAGCCACATACACCTAAGGTGGTGGGTTCAAATCCAGCCTGGCCCACCAAACAACAATGATGGCTGCAACCAAAAAACAGCCCAGCGTTGTGGCTGTGGTCCCAGCTACTTGGGAGGTTGAAGCAGGAGACTCGCTTGAGTCCAGGAGTTGGAGGTGGCTGTGAGCTTTGATGCCACCGTACTCTACCCAAGGGGACAGCTTGAGTCTCTGTCTCAAAAACAAACAAACAAAAAAACAAAAAAACACACCCATATATTGGTTATAATATGTACATATAGTTTCCTGTTTCCTTTTTCATCTTACATCATACCAAAAGCTTTTGTCGTGTTGCACCAGATTTTCAAAGTGGTGATTACTGGCTGAATAAAGTGTACCAAGAGGATATATTATAATTATAGTTGACTGTAGTTCTGTGATAAACATTTTTATTCACAGTTTAACCCCTATATTTTGGAATTTTTCTTTTCTTTCTTTTTTTTTTTTTTTTTTTTGAGACGAAGCCTCAAGCTATCCCCCTGGGTAGAGTGCCATGGCATCACAGCTCATAGTAACCTCCAACTCCTGGGCTCAAGGGAATCTCCTGCCTCTGCCTCCCAAGTAGCTGGGACCACAGGCACCCGCCACAATGCCCGGCCATTTTTTGGTTGCAGCCATCATTGTTGTTTGGTGGGCCCGGGCTGGGGATTCGAACCCGCCCCCTTAGGTGTATGTGACTGGCGCCTTAGCCGATTGAGCCACAGGCGCCGAGCCTTCTTTTTTTTTGAGAGTCTCAAGGTGTTGCCCTGGGTAGAGTGCCATGGCATCACAGCTCACAGCAACCTCATACTCTTGGCCTTAAGCGATTCTCTTGCCTCAGCCTCCCAAGTAGCTGGGACTACAGGAGCCTGTCACAACGCCCAGCGATTTTTTGGTTGTAGTTGTCATTGTTGTTTGGCAGGCCCAGGCTGGATTCCAACCTGCCAGCTCCGGTGTATGTGGCTGGCACCTTAGCTGCTTGAGCTATAGGTGCCGAGCCTTGGATTTTTTTCTTAGGAAAGATTCTCAAAAATGGAAATATATGTTCGTGGTATAGTTAATGTCTACATGGATATCCAAATTACTTTCCAAAATGGTTGTACTGATTTATCAACAATATGTAAGAATACATTATTTAACTAGATATGTGTCATATATTATTTTATGTGTGCAGTATTTTTATTATATATGTTAAATATTTTATTGAAGTATAAAATACATGTACCTAAGTGTACATATCTAAGCATACAGCTTGATAAATTTCCACCAAGTAAACACACTGTGTAACCTGAACCTAAATCAAGAAAGAGAACATCACCAGCCTCTCAGAAGCCTCCCTCCTTTACTGTCCTGACTTTGAATGCTATCAAATGTTTTTTTCTGCTTTTGAACTTTATACAAATGAAATCACATAATATGTAAATTTTTATGTCTATCTTCTTTTGCTCAGCATTATGTTTGCACAAGTTATCCATGTTATTGAGTGTAGTTGTTATTCATTAATTCTCATCTCTATTGTGAGAATGTTCCACAGATTTTTACTGGTGGGCATTTGGGTAGTTCTAGTTTGGGGCTATAATGAACAGCTGTGCTTTATGAATATCTGTATACATATCCTTTTGATGACTATATGTATGCATTTCTGTCGGGTGTGTACCTAGGAATGGGCTTGATGGATCGCAGATATGTATGTTTCAGCTTTGGTGGTTACTGCCATCAGTTTTCCCAGGGCATCAATCTTCTCTCCCACCAATATAGGGAGTTCCCAGTGTTCCACATGCCTACTGACATTTTGTCTTTTTCATTTTAGCCTTTCTGTTGAACGATATCTTACTTAGGTTTAATTTGCATTTTCTCAGGTTTTTTTTGAGACAGAGTCTCACTTTGTTGCTCTTGGTAGAGTGCCGTGGCCTCATATCTCACAGCAACCTCAAATTCTTGGGCTCAAGCGATTCTCTTGTCTCAGCCTCATTAGTAGCGGGGACTACAGGCATCCACCACAATGCCTGGCTACTTTTTTTTATGAGGTGAGGTCTCCCTCTGGCTCAGGCTGGTCTCGAACTGTGAGCTCAAGCAATCCACCTTCCTCAGCATCCCAGAGTACTAGGATTACAGGAGTGAGCTACTGTGCCCAGCCTGCATTTTCTTGTTAACTAAAGATGTTTATTTAGCATTTTATCATCTTTTCATACTCTTTTGATATTTGGTTATTCTCTTTTGTGAAAAAAACAAGTTTTTTCTACTTTTCTACTATATTGTCTGTCTTTTCCTTAAAGGTTTTGTTTTGTTTTTTTACATATTCTGAATACAAGTCTTTTGCTTGATATACGTACTGCAAATATCTTACCCACTGTGTGTTTGCCTTCACTGTCTTTTTTTTTTTTTTTTTTTTGAGACAGAGCCTCAAGCTATCCCCCTGAGTAGAGGGCCATGGCATCACAGCTCATAGCAACCTCCAACTCCTGGGCTCAAGCGAGTCTCCTGCCTCCGCCTCCCAAGTAGCTGGGACCA
>CAUYQV010194553.1:0-17668 GCA_963574575.1 Galagoides demidoff | reverse complement strand
AGGTACGAGTTTGCTCGGGTCCTAAATCATTTAGGCTTTAAATCATTAAAGACGTTATTACAATATAAATGTCTTAACACAACAATTATGAGAAAGACATGATGGCTATGTTAGCCAGTTGGATGAGAGTTTTCCAAACTGTATAGGGAAGCAACATACTGTATCCTATGATAGAATTAATGTACACAATTATGATCTAATAAAAAAAACTGATAAAATTGTAATGAGTTTTCTGGACATTTAAAGGAGGGCAGTTATAGATAAAAAAAAAAGAGAAATAAAACTCCAGAACTGGGCTTGTATCATGCTCTGCATGAATAAGAGTGTCTCAAATAAAAACACTTCATAGCAAAATGAGCAGAAAGGTATTTGCTTAACACATTTTAGGAAATGTAAGGTATGTAGTCTGTTAGTCAAAATCACAGGCTCACTGAATATATTCAGCTATTTACATTATTGAAGTTATGTGTCAACTTGCATTTTTTGTGAATGTAAAGCCCTCAGATGGAACATAACTCTGAGTGGGTCAAGTTCTCCAACCTTATCATATACTTTTCCAAGCATTCTCTATAGTCAAAGTTGCTACAAAGGAACCTGGTAAAATGGATTAATATTGCTTGTAGGTTTTGAGGTGCCCTTAAGGGCAGCAAGTATTCCTTGAAGGAATTATATATGTTCAGTCTTTATTGTTTTCCTCTAAAAGGATCATATTATCTATAAAGGTCCCTATTGGTCCCAAGCCTACATTAGAAGTACCTTTTAAAAGATTCCTAGGCCTTCCTGACAGTTAAAGAAAAAGGCAGTCCATACATCACCTCTGTTAATAAAAGAAAGGATCCTTGTAGCTAACCTTGCATCTGTTGCAATTGAAATAGGGATAAATGGCTATGATTATATAGGGATGATACCTAATATCTACTGAGAGCCCAGAACTCTATTAGCAGTGCATTCTCTAGGGCCTGGCTGTCAGCAAGCAGGAAATAAGTCCGTCTACCTTGAATGAACACAGCTACCCCTCTTCCCTAGGGACTTTCATTAGGGATAGCAGTGATGCTGCTATGTGCCACTATTGGGCACTATTCTATGTAGCTTATGCTAAGTGGAAATGACATTATTCTCTTTGCTTCTCTTCTCACTTCCTTTACTCTATATAACTGCATTATGAGCCCCGGGGATTTACTTCCACAGAAGTAGGACCAATTATTCCCATGGTGGGAGTGGGAGAGAAGAGAGATTTGGAGCTGAGAGAATATGGTCAAATAATCTTAGTCACTTTATTATTCATCAGCATGTTAATCAAGAGCTCATGTGTGGCAAAATGAGATGATGTATGTTGCCAGTTTTTCAAAACTACATTTCCATTCTCTCAGCCTGAGCAGGCTTTCTCAGAATAAAACATCGCGTGTCTGCTGAGTGGTACTGTGCTTTGAATTCAAGCTAACATTTTTTACCCCTATCTACTCTCCTCTAATCTCCATCTATGTTACATTTACCCCTTTGACATCCATCCATCCACAATGTGGATTATATTTTATGGGAAAGTGAAAACTAACCAGATTTTATTACTTTCATTGCTTATTGTTCTTATTCCTTCTCCATATCATCACTTCAGATCTGAGGAGTGGTTATAATTCTTGATTATTCATGATGATTGTGGAACCCACCAATGCAGTTTATTCAAAGTACAGTGTAGAAAAAATGAGAACTTTAGATTGGGACAGCCCTAGACTCTCAAATCCTACCCCTACCATTTCTGGGTTGCCTGATCTTAGGCGAATTACTTAATTTCTATGAGCCTCATTTACTTTCTCTAAAAAATGAGTACAATGAAGTTAGTGTTTATGACCCACTAAGAAATTCATATGTTCAAATCTTAACCCCTTAGATCAGTGGTTCTCAACCTTCCTAATTCCATGGCCCTTTAATACAGTTCCTGTGGGTCATGACACACAGGTTGAGAACTGCTGCCTTAGATGATTGTATTAGGAGTTAGGCCCTTTAAGAGGTGATTAGGTCCTAAGGGTGGGACCCTATTCAATTGGATTAGTGCCCTTGTGAAATAGACCCCAGAGAATTTTCTTTACCTCTTCCACTATGTGAGATTACTGTAAGAAGATGACTGTTCATGGAGTAGGTCCCTACCAGATGCTGAATCTGTTGGTACCTTGATCTTTTTTTTTTTGCAGTTTTTGGCTTGAGCTGTGTTTGAACCTGCCACGTCTGGCATATGGGGCCGGCACCCTACTCTTTTGAGCCACAGGTGCCACCCCAAGTCTTTGATCTCGAACTTCCTATCTCTAGAACTGTGAAAAATAAATTTCTGTCATTTATAACCTAATTAGTTTATAATATTTCATTATAGAAATGCAAAGAAATTAAGACAATGGGTCTAATCAGAGTATCTTCTGGTGAGATTTTAGGATTGGAAATTATTCCCATTTTCATATTTTGTGTTTGGAGTCACTACCCCTTTGACTTATGCAAATAGTATTTAAGACATCAGTTTATTTATTAACAAAGTTGATTTAAGCCTGAGACTAGTCACTGCTAATACTTTCCTATTCCTCCATCTTGTTTTAAATGTACCCAACTAGGCAGTCTGTGGCAGAATTGGGTAACCAAATTCCTACCCTCCAAGGGAATATCCTTCCCTAATACTTCCCTAATGGCTGAGCTGGGAATTTATATTTTTCTCTAAAAGACTGAAAACTCAGAAGTGAATTAATCATACTTGTCCAATCATACTTTGTCCAATTGCTTCTCTCAATATTGCCAAGCAACTTTTTCCCTCCTCCCTTAGGCAAGAGCAGTGAGGGATGGAGAAAGGCTGAAATTGTTCCTCCTTTCCTTTCTCTCAATGGAAACTTTGAGCAGTGAGGCATGAAGATTCTTATCCTAATGATACTAGACTGTGGGTTCTTGGTCCCTGAGTCAATAGAAATTGGCATTAGACCAGGTGTGGTGGCTCATGCCTGTAATCCTAGCAGTCTGGGAGGCCGAGGTGGGTGGATTGCTTGAGCTCATGAGTTCCAGACCAACCTGAACAAGAGTAAGACTGTCTCTTCTAAAAACAGAAAAAAACTGAGGCAAGAGGATCTCTTGAGCCTAAGAGTTGAAGGTTGCTGTGAACTATGATGCCACAGCACTCTACCCAGAGTGATAGCTTGAGACTCTGTCTCAAAAAAAAGAAAGAAAGAAAGAAAAATTGGCATGAGACCAGAAAGATTTAAGCAGTTAAGGCTTTACTGGGACATTTTGCTCAAACCAAAAGAGTAGCAGTACTAGTTAAGGAGGTAGCCAGCATGACTTCCTACACAAAGCTCTGGGGAATTTTTTTTTTTTTTTGCAGTTTTTGGCCAGGGCTGAGTTTGAACTTAACACCTCCTGCATATGGGGCCGGGGCCCCACTCCTTTGAGCCACATGCACTGCCCCAGCTCTGGGGAATTTTTATGGAGTTGTAAAAAAAGAGATGTCAGCTTTGCATCACGTGTACTGTGCACTTGGTGGCCATACCTCTTCTGTATTTCATATATCATTAGCATTTTAAATCTCCCCTGGGCATGATTTTTTAACATTAGAATGAGATTATAATGAAGAAAAAGACAGGATAGGGTCAGTTATAGGGGTCTTTTCTAGCTTTAGGCCTTTAGATCAGAATAAGTCTGGTTTCTTTGAAGCCAATTTCCTCATCAGCTGGTGTCAGCATCTGGCTTGAGTGGTCCTGGAAGACATCACTAAAGAGAGGAACAATTTGGCCCCCTCTTTAGAAGGGTATGAGCTGCATTCTAGTGGCTGGGAAGTCATTAGTTTTTTTGCTCTCTCAGTATTACTTAGGCTGGGTCATGATGCCTCATATTGCCTCCCTTGGTCAGAAATGAGACCCAAATTTTATCCCTATACTATCTCATTAACAGCTAGGATTGTTGTGAGTATTAAATGAGATACCACATGTCAAGTGTCTTACATAGTACCTGACACGTGATGGGAGTTCAGTCGTACAATGCAGGGATCAAAATTCACCACTACTAACTAGCCATGTGATTTGGGGCAATGGGCTAAACCTTTCTGAACTTATTTCATCTTTAAAATGAAGACAATAGGCTGGGTGTCAGCAGCTCAGTGGTTTGGGCAATGGCCACATGCTCCAAGGCTGTTGGTTTTTAACCCAGCCTGGGCCTGCTAAACAAATAAACAAAATAGCCAGGCGTTGTGGCAGGTGCCTGTAGTCCCATCTACTAGAGAGGCTAAGGCAAGAGAATTTCTTGAGCCCAAGAGTTTGAGGTTACTGTGAGCTATAACACCATGGCACTCTACCAAGAGCAACAAAGTGAGACTCTGTCTGAATAAAAAATAAAATAAAATAAAATGAAGACAATGATAATTAACTTCCACAGCTGTAAAAACAGAGAAAATATCCATGAAAAACCTGGCACCTTGGAGGCAACTGTTAACATTATTATGATCCAGTTATTATAGACTGTCTTTTAAATTGTTGCTACAGCAAGTTAACATTGGTGGATAGATAATAGTTGGCTTTATCTTGTATGGTATGGCAGCCACAGTCTTCATACTCACCTATGAGTCTACTTTAGGGATGAATTAGTGTGGAAGTAGCTGAGAAGCAAGCCTAGGACCCTGGAAAATCCATGAATTTCTTTAGCTCATCCATAAAGCAAGAACCCTACCATGTCAATACTTGAGACGTGACTATAGCCTGAAGTGTCCACTGTTTTTCCAGTGCAGAACTAACTTGGGGGTAGGAAATTAGAGTTGTAGAGCAAAGACTATCATGTCTTTCACTCTTTCTCAGGCTCATAAAATATCCCCTATCCTGGAGCCCCAGTTCTTGGCTGTCTTAACATTGCTGACAAATGTACCCAGCAGGACATTTTCATTTAGTTTCACCTAGGTCCAGGAAATAATTGCCAAGATATTTCAAAAAGACTCCCTTAAAATACTTTCTCCCTAGAGAGTAATCTGTACAATGCCATCTTCTTGAAATATCATTTGCAACCATTTTAGACCTTCCAGTTTGGTGAACTTATTGCTATCATACTTTATTACTGTATATTTTTGGTGTGCCTTTCACACTGAAACCACCGTTCAAAATGTTTTGTGATTTGAAAGTAAGAAGTTTTTTATACAAAAAGAATATGGTTATTTTTCTTATCACAGATCCTGTGCAGATGCAATGATATATTATCTGGTGGTCAAGAGTGGGATGTCCATTTGTTTGTGGGAAAACAGTAGATTTGGTCAAGGAATTGGGGTGGGGAGACCGTTATGGTAGAAAGAACGCGACATTTTGCTTTTGATCTTTTCAAGGGTAGGGATCTGTAGAGACATTATTTTCTTAACATCTTAATTCTAATGGAATAGTGGTAACACTTTGGGTTAACCCCTGAAACAAACAAGTTTCCCTCCCAGATGTTAGTTAGGCACTCAACAGAGTGGACTGTAGCCTTGAGACTGTACTATTTATTCCAACCAGCTTATACTGCTCGTAAGAGGGACTGAGAGAGTTATCCAGCCACACCACTGGATTAACAAGCCAAAATTTAAGGCTTTTGTTAAGATCATTAGTACTTTTTAGGTACATGAATTATAGTGACCCATTTTCTACTTTGCAGAACTGTGCAGAGTAAGGACAGAAATAAACTCCTCTTTTAAACTGTGTCCGTTACTTGCTGCCTAAGAGAATTAAAGACAACGCTGGACCTGTAAACCTCAGCAAATGTTCAAATGGAAATTCCAAAATAGTTGTTTAAAGTGACTTAGTTTTTACCCCATTACAGAGAACAAAATGATCTATGTGTATTATGATTGAGTCAAGAAAATATTTGAGGTGGTATCATCAAACATCGAAATGGGGCCTTTGATGATCCAGAAATAAAAAGCCACCACATGGGGAATTGGTCATATTATTCCCAAAGTTGGGGCCATCAGCCCAAGTAGCTGAAAGAAGCCAATGCTGATAATAGGAAAAGCCTCCACCCCTAGGGCTGGTGGGATGAGAAGAAAGGACATCCCCAGGCAGCTACTCTCCCCTGATCTATCTTTCTTCCTTCCTTCCTTCCTTCCTTCCTTCCTTCCTTCCTTCCTTCCTTCCTTCCTTCCTTCCTTCCTTCCTTTCAGACAGAGTCTCACTTTGTTGTCTTTGGTAGAGTTTCCTTGCTTGCATCACAGCTCACAGCAACCTCAAACTCTGGGGCTTAAGCTTTCTCTTGCCTCATCCTCCCCAGCAGCTTGCACCTGCCACATCTCCTAGCTAATTTTTTTTTTTTTTTTTTTAGAGAGGAGGTCTCCCTCTGCTTCAGGCTGCTCTGGAACTGGTGAGCTCAGGCGACCACCCACCTCCACCTCCCAGAGTGCTAGGATTACAGGCTCCAGCCACCAGCACCTGGCAGCTCTCCCCTGTTCTTGTCTTAGAGGCAATCTGGTGGCTCCACCTGAGTAAAACACTTAACTCCATTCACAAATGTGAAAGTAAATTGAGGCCAATTTGTGTCAGGATTGCATTTTCTCCATAAAACAGGCTCTCTTGAATAGTCTCAGCAGACCAGTCTT
Organism: Galagoides demidoff; assembly: GCA_963574575.1. NCBI lineage: Eukaryota > Metazoa > Chordata > Mammalia > Primates > Galagidae > Galagoides > Galagoides demidoff. Next base: position 11,100 of record CAUYQV010194553.1, on the reverse strand, counting down.
TCTTTGGCTACCTCAGCTCTGTGGGTAAGTTTAGGAATACCAAGGTTTAGGAATACAAAGGTAACCAAACAAAGAAAGAAAAAAAATTACAAAAACCAAAAAGCTCCATGGATTTATGTGCCATTTCTTTTGTTTTTCTGAAATATACTGCTTTCCGTTTCTCTCAATGTGGTGTTTAGATGATAGCTGACAATTCCTGTTTGGGGATACTCATGCACAGATATTCCTCTGTAAGCAGAAATGTGTGAGTTTATTATGAAATGTCCATCATGTGCAATAACTCAAAAAACATATGGTGCATAGGCCTAATAAAAATGAGATGCAGAAACTACAATGGGTGGATGTTTGTTATCTACTACTGTGTAAAATTAAAATGTATGCTTCTGTAGGTGAATTACTGATATAGTTGTCAGCCAAGACAATGTCTTGGGGACAGGCCTTATAGATGCCAGTCTTGCAGAGAAAGCAGGCTTAGTGTAGTTGTTAGATTTCATAGGACACGCTTTGACCTGTGATATAGCCAAGTTTTTAGTTACAAGCTCTGTCATCACAGAGCTCTGTTTTGTTTTATACAGTTCAGTAAATCAACTTTAATAGATATGTCTCTTGCTGGAAAGAACTTAGGCCAGGTGTTAAAAAGTGAGGAAATAAGCAGGAAGGATTTGAATACAAATTGAGGCACACAATTATACATCTTCTTAGAGGGTATTGAATTGCAAGGAAGAGAAAACACGAATCATCACAAGTTCAGCTGAGTTAAGGAAAAGGTACAGGGAGCTTCATGGAACCCCATCTTATTGGAATCGGAAATTGTCAGGCAGCTCATCTATCCATTTCTTTCTCTTCATAGCCACATAATCTGTCATCTCTGCTTCTTTCTCCACAGCTGCTTGATTCTGTGTCCTTCAAAATGGCTTCTTCTGCCTCCCTCTTAATTTCCACTTCCCCATACCTCCTGTTCAGCTGGGGCTTTAGGTTGTCGTTGCACTTTCTCTGGTCTCAAGTGCTTTTGACCTTACACTTTCAGTGCCCAATTTAGTCTTTGTTTCTTTTCCTTCAAATTCTTAAGAGAATCCTCTTGGCCGTTCCCAGTCAATGATTGATTCACTCCCAGCATGTGTGTCCATTCAGGCAGTGCTGGGTGGGAAGGGGAAGGTGGTAAGAAAAATGTACAGCTGTGAGCAGTATCATTTTATTTTATTAGCAATATCATTTTTAAAAGTTAGAAAAAAAGTTATTTGGGAACTGCTGACAAATTGACTAATGTATCAAGTACAGCAATTATTGTAATGATGCTGATAAGGATGACTATAGTAATTAAATTACTACAAGGCATATAGTTATGAAGCCCTTTCAAAGCATATTATATACATTGTTTTTAATCTTCACAATAGCCCGAAGAAGTACATATTATTATGGTCTCAGTTTTTACTGCCAGGAAAATTAAGGCACAAAGACGTTTCATGACTTATCCAAGGTCACATCGCTATTAAGTGATTGAACCAAAATTTGGATCCAGACAGTCTGACACCAGAACTATGATGCTCTACTGCTGATTCTGACATTGTCACAATTTATTTGTGACATGTGGGCTGCACGATAGCTTGTGAGCAATAAGAGAAGTTCTTTCAAGCTAGTAAAGCTCTTATAGTACATAATAGATAACATATATTCAATTCATCTGATGTCCTTACAGAGGACAAAGTGGTTTAGAACCTCGAGAAATATTTGTGTCTCTATGTGGGTGGAAAGAGAAGAATCACCCTTTCCTTTGAGTTATTCTAGTACTTTCAGATAAATGAAATAACCTTTAAATATCCGTGATCAGAGCATTACCCATTTGTCTCTTTGCCTTCATATTTATTTGAATTCAAATTAATTCTGCCTTTTAGCAAAGATCAAGAGTAAGATCCAGCACTTTGGAGTAGAAGCCAAAGCTGGTGTGTGTGATGTTACTGCCCTCTTCCCGAGCCACGGTTTTATTGCTCTTCTGGGAATCCAGTTAAATTACAGCTGCTGATATATTGTGGACTGTGGATCTAAATTCTTGCTTTGACCAAGTCAAGGGCTGGTTTCTTTGGGCAGTATTTCACTTCCTGTTTTATCTGTGCTGTCACCTAAATTTAGCACTTAGAGTATACTCCCCAATGTCTGCAGAAGTTTTAAATTATTTTCCAGTGATGCATACCGTGTCCATGCAGAGTTGCGTGTGACAGATTTGCAGTAAAATCCCAGAGCTCTCCAACTCCTTTTTAAATGAGTTAGATCAGTAGCTGTCACAGATGTGACTTTGGGATGGGTTGTAAGGTGATGTGTTTTCCACGAAACTGATTGAGTTCTCTTTGTTTTTTTCTTTTTTCTCTTTCTTTTTGTCCTGCTGTGCATTTTGTCATCCAGCAGACCAATCAGCTTCTTGTAAGCAAGACATGAGTGCTCTCTTTTGGACCTGGGGAAGTGTAAAATACCCAGTGCATTAAGACCCTTCCCCCTAATTGCAGGAATGATGGCTGTGGACAGAGCTGTAATAGTGTTCTAAATTGAGGAATCTTGAGTAACACATAAATCTAAATTCCACACCTTTCTTTTTTAGTATGGGCTTCAAGGAGCATCAGCTGTAATTGGTAGAACAGCCTGATCTATTAATCCATAGATAAAAATGATTCAATTAAAGTGAAATATAAATATTGAAGGTAATGTAAAACCAAATGAAGCCCATCACAGAATTTATGTGGAAATAAATTTACTGAATACAAATTCTGCAGTACATACAAAGTCCATATGCTGTCTTGGTAATGCTATAATTAAGTCAGAGAGTCATGTCATAGTGGCCTTTTCCATCTGCTCTGTGATCTGTTAAGGGACCCATTCAAAGAGAATGACAGCTGACCTCAAAATGATACACTCTGCTACTGCCCATTTTAACAGGGCTCTTGGTTACCTTCATTCCATCTTCATTTACACTAGGCTAGGAGTGGCTTGCCATTAAATCAAATAAATTGGAGCATGTGGTTTTCTATTAAATGGGTTTATTTAAAGCACTATTTTATTTTCTGACTTTTTTCATGTTTCACAAGTAATAGATTGTGTTGTAGCTTCTTTTGTTCTCTGAAATCATGTGACATGAGAAAGTGATAGTGATTAAGAACAGCAAAATGAAGCCACCCTTCTCTTTTTCTTTGTGTTTTTCTTTTCTCTTTTTGTAATCTGATCAAGGCAAGTGGTTAATACTTGGAGCTGCAGGATGTTGTGTGTATGTAATTGACATGAAAGATATGTAAAAGAGGAGCCAATATTTATAATACTAATTGATTTAATTTATTTTGCTTCCCTTGTGTATGCCTCACTGTCATTCTTGCCATTATCTTAATGTTCTTGTTTCCAATAACACTCAGAAAAGTCGTTTTAAAGGCAGGGGATCTGGAGCACAGATGTGTCAGGTGTAAAGGCTCTCATCCTCAGAGACATTCAAATTGGCTAAAGGAAACCCCACCGAATGGTGCAGCTGAAGATCCAACATTTGTCCATCTGTTTGTATCCAGGTTACCTTGTGACAATCTATTTAATTTCTGGTCCCCAGAGTGTCTCTACTTCAACAGTACATGCATATTTCTTTAATTAGAACTGTGGAAGGGGAAAATTGGTAATCTTCGGAACCAAGATGACCTTTAGAAGATTGTTTTGGTTTTAAAAAAGCAACACAAATTCTTTTATTATTATTTTTTTTTAATTGAATGGTAACTATGTACATTAATACACTTCTGGGGTACAATGTGGAGTTTTCACACACAATCTGAAACACTTCCATCAAACTGGTTAACATAGCCTTCATGTCATTTTCTTAGTTATTATTTTAAAACGTTCACATTCTACTCTTAGAAAGATTCACTTGTACCCTTGTAAGATAAACCACAGAAGAGATCCCTCCAATCCCCCTCAAGCAACATAAATTCTAATGAAGGTTTGCTCTGGTCCAACTATCAACTTTTTGGAGGGGATTTTATTATTATTATTATTATTTTGCAGTTTTTGGCTGTGACTGGGTTTGAACCTGCTACCGCCAGCATATGGGGCTGCCCTACTCCTTTGGGCCACAGGTGCTGCCCTTTATTTTTATTTTTATTTTTTGAGATAGAGTTTCATTCTGTCCCTGTGGCTAGAGTGTCATGGCATCATAGCTTATGGCAATTTTGAACTCTTGGGCTCAAGTAATTTTCTTACCTCAGTTTTTTTTTTTTCATTTTTAGTAGAGACAGGGGTCTTATTCTTGCTTAGGCTGGTCTAGAACTTAGGAGTTTAAGCACTCCACCTGCCTCCGCTTCCCAGATTGCTAGGATTACAGGCGTGAGCCACCACAGCTGGCCCTTTGGAGGGTATTTTAAAATGTTTTGTCTTTGGCTTTGGAGAAAAAAAAGGAACAAAGAAAGAAGTTATACATAGGATGTGATACAGAGTGCTTAGAAAACAGGTTTGAAATATATACCAATTTTAAAACTTTTTAAGTAAAACCTGAAAAAAAAAAAAACCTGAGCCAAAATCAGATATAGGCAGTATCCAAGGAGTGACCCAGAGACCTAAACTAACTCACATAAAAAGCTGGAGAAGATGATCATCGGGAAAACACCTATTGCTCACGGAGTAAGCATGACTTTGCAGTAGTGGTTTCTGAATTAAATCAGAGAATGGAATTTATCACTATGGAAAAAAGGAAATAATATGTGGAATCTTATTTTATATATAAAAATCAAGTGGCATTTCTTAGCAACATGAATTTTGGTAAATCTATAAGGGATATAAACCATAGTCACTAACTCATGCAGTCCAGACACATTTGCTGAGCATCTCTGGGTCTGTGGCATTATTTTAGGTTGAGAGGATATGTTAGTGAATCAAACAAAGTCTGTGCTCCCATAAAGCTGATATCACAGTGTGTGGGGGGGGGATGGCACATAAGAAACAAACCTGTTATCTATTCTGTACAGGTCCCAGGACCCGTTAATTAGCCTTGCATTTGGATACTGGTTCAAACATAAATATTTATGAGGCTTTTCTGAAATCATAAGCTTTATACCTAAGAGCATCCTAATGAGTCAAAATGAAATGGACCATATATACTCATTTCAGTGAAGTAACGTTCATGTTAGCCATTTACTTTGAAAAGTTTCCTTTCATTTTGCCCAAGACCCTATAGTATTTGATTGTAGCGTGGTAGAAAAGATAGAGGACTCAGTTCTGCCAAGACACTTTTACCTGGAGTATTTATATCCCAGTGGGGAGAGACAATGATTTCTAATTAAAAGATAAGGAAAGGCCAAGCATGGTGCCTCGCTCCTGTAATCCTAGCATTCTGGGAGGCCGAGGCAATTGGATCCCTTGAGCTCTGGAGTTTGAGACCAGCCTGAGCAACAGTGAGACACCCATGGCTTCCAAAAATAGGAAAATTAGCTGGGCACGGTAGTGGGCTCCTATAGTCCTAGCTCCTTGGGAGGCTGAGGTGTGAGGCTCTCTTGAGCCCAAGAGTTTGAGGTTGCTGTGAGTTATGAAGCCACAGCACTCTGACTAGGGCACAGAGTGAGACTCTGTCTCAAAAAAATAAATAAATAAAAAGATAAGGACAGAAACAAGAGGGTGAGCCAGAGAAGGCATGATGGGATGGTGGTGGGGGAGGGGTATATCTGGAAAACTTTATTCTAACAATGATATTTAATGACTTATTTTAATATATTGGGGCAATATTCATGTAGCTTAGTTTAGTTGCTGAAATCCTTATGTTAGGGATGGCATTATATTTACAGATTTGGTCCTTGTTTGAACCAGTTTGCTCAGATCTATCCTCTCCACTAACCCCAGCCAGTCATGATACACATACAAGCTACAAATCTCAAGCATGTGCACATTTTTCCCACTACTAGAAAAAGGAATGAAGACACCATGTCCTCTTTCTATATGACCAGTGATACATGAGAATAATTGGTAGATTGATCATCTTGAAATTTATCTGGTGAATTAGAACCATGAATTCCACCAAACCTTGGGAACACAAAATGTATTAAGTGAGATTTCTTTGTGGGTGCTGATGGCAGTGGTAAAGTAGAAGAGTATTATTTAAATATGTTTTTAAATGTTGAAAACTTAAAGTGCTGGCATATAAGTGAACCAGTATTTCTTTTCCTGTAGTGATCTTGAGAAAGGGCTGGATTTATCAAAGTTCTCATTTTATATTCCTTTACAATTTTCAGTTTTCCTTCAAAACCTATAGACTTTTTTTTTTTGAGGCAGAGTCTGACTTTGCCACCCTTGGTACAGTGCCATGGCATCATAGCTCACAGCAACCTCAAACTATTGGGTTCAAGTGATCATCTTGCCTCACTCAGGCTCCCAAGTAGCTGAACTATGGGTGCCCACTGTAACACCAGGCTGTTTTTAGAGATGAGGTCTCACTCTTTCTCAGGCTGGTCTCAAACTCCTGATCTCAGGCAATCCACCTGCCTCAGCCTCCCAGAGACTTTTAAACAAGGACCCTCTATGACTCTAATAAACATATCTGTTCTTGGGCTTCTTCCATGATGATTCAAGATAAAGTGGTCTCAAACCTGGCTTGGTTTTGTGCTATAATCAGTTATGGAGCCTTTTGGAGGCAGCAAATTCTCATCAACTTCATTCCTATTAATCATGTATCTAAATATGGCATCATTACAAAAATTCCAAGTATTTTTTAAGGTACAACCTTGACTTCCTGTCATTTGTAAATTGGCACATAAATGGCCCTGGCACTCTGCTAAAGTGCTTAACTCATCATTATTCTTCCCTGTACTATATAGCCTTTTCACTGCCAATAGCCCACATTGCCTTTGTGACGTCTCTCCTCATGTTTGTTTTTGTGTGTGTGTTTCTTTTTAAACTTTTTGGTGGTGCCAGATAGAGTGGATCATAGGCCATTTTTGAGAATCTGAAGAAAACTACAAATTTTCTCCACACACTCAAAAATTACATACATTTACAGGGGGTTATAGACTTATGAAGGTCATCTTTAGATCTCCGATTACAAGGTCTTGGGTCAAGATTATAGGATTCACAAACATATTTAGCCGATGTAAACCCTACCTATGCCCATGTTAGACAAATTAAATTTAACATAAGTTAACTAAGCAAACAACAATTTGAAAGTTGAGCAGTTCCCCACCCACCTCCCCAAACCAGAATAGGATTAGAGAGACTCCAGTGCTGTCAAGTTGTCAAACATTTACAGACAGAAATTGAAGTGAGTACAGGAATGACCGGATTGGTCACAGCTTGGTGTGTGCCTTATTTGAGCATGGTTGAAACAGTTGGCTGCTTGTGATTGGCCGAAATTCGGTGGTTAGCAAAAGAGTAAGTTAAAGCCTGTTTCCACATCCAGGGGGATTACAGTTCAGTATATAAGGAGAAAATTTTAGGCCAAACATAAAATATATAAGGAGGCAGCTTTAGATTAACTTTAATTGCACACTATTTACAGACATATGAATATTATCATACTTTTTAAGCTATTAAAAGAAAGTGTCCCTATTTCTCTTTATGTGTCCACTTTGAATTTCTCTTTGAATTTTTTCTCCTGCTTTCAAAGCCTTGTTTGCTCATGAAATTAACTGCAGGGACATGTGTGTAGAATTTCAATAAAATGTTCCTGTTTTGATTTTATGATTTATAATTCTTTTCCTTATTTTCCTTCCCTTCCTCCCTCTCTTCCTTCCTTTATTCCCTCTTTCTCTCTTGATATCTTAATTTTATTTAAAGGAGAATGTTTTAATGTAACCCACACCTTACCCAACCATGCATTTTATCGAAGTACAGTCTGAACATTTTTTGTACATCAGCATTTAGTTTGTATAGGGCACTTCTCTTCCATTTGCTTTTTGTTAATTTCTTGGCATTTAAAAACGGGAATAGTATCTTACTAGGGTACAAGTGAATCTTTCTAAAAGCAGAGCATGAACATCTTGGCTCAATAACTAAGAAAATAACATGAAGGTTATGTTGATCAGTTTGATGAGAGTATTTCAAAATGTATATGAAAACAGCACACTGTACCCCATGATTGCATTACTGTACACAGTTATGCTATAAGAAATTAAAAAAGGGGATACTGTTTAAATTAAAATATATGTATTTTCTTATTTTTCAGTGGTTAATGTTATAAATTCTACAGGAGAAGGGAATTGTCTCTGTTTTATCCTCTGTTATATGTATTCCTTGAGCTTAGCACAGTGCCTGGCAGACAGGTCTTAAGAAATGTGGGGAGAATGTATAATGAGGCACTAAAGCATGTACTTTAGAAAAAGCTTAATGTTGTAGCAAGTCATTTAATCACCCTAATCCTTCAAGCTTCTTAAATGTTCATCCATTTTTCTCCAGCTCACATGCTAATTCTTTACTAATTCTGGCTAAATGGTGATTATAGTGACAGGTATCCCTGGGGAGAAAGGCCAGTCAAAACAACAACATATTTTTGAAAGAATGTAATTTTGTTTCATTTAAGTATGGAATTTCCAACAGAACAGAAACTGTTTCTAACTAAAAGTTCTTTAGTTGTATTTGAGAAGTAATTTATTACTTGTTTTCTCCATTGGTATTGACAAAGTACAGTTGACCCTTGAACAACACAGGTTTAAACTACACAAATCCATGTTTATGGAGATATTTCTCAACTAAATGAGAGTTGAAAATATTCATGTTAACAAGACATAAAACCTGTGTGTATAAAGGACTGACTTTTTCTATACATAGATAGATGCCTCTTGACTGACAGTAGGACTTAAGAATTTGTGGATGTTTATATATGAGGTGGGTCCTGACACTAATCCCCTGTGTATACCAAAGGGTGGCTATCCCTAAAATTCATTCTCTCAAATAGGTTAAATGTAGTCCTAAAGAAAGAATTTCAGAATTAGAAGAAGCCTTAGAAACTATATAGTTCAAACTTTTACCCAGTATAGGAAATCCTTTGACGATACCTTTTGTGCAGTGACAGAACGTGCTATTTTTGTAGGCAACCCATCCTATGATGGAATGGTTCTTCCTCAGTATTTAACTCAGATCTTGCCTCTGTGTGATTTTCATGTATTTGGTCATAAATAAGCCCTTAGAGCCATACAAAACAGGTTTATTTTCTGTTCCATAAGAATGTTCTTTATGTATTTGATGGTATAAAATGGATGTCATAGACCCACTTTTGATTTAGCATTGCCTAGTTCTGGAAAATTTCAAGGAAGAAGTCAGAGAGAAGAACCCTTTGCACAGTAGGAATTACATCCACAGTTTCCTGTCTGATCTGCTTTCTGTCTAGGGGATCACCTCCCAGGACTTATTTATCGATCATGAGGATGTAGATATGGAGTTATGCTGACAAACGATTTTGCATAGTTGACACTGGATATTCCCCACATAGAGTATGACCACTAGTCATCTGTTTATAAGTTCCAAGCTAGATTTTTTGTAAAGATTAAATAAGATTTTCATTTAGCCATTTGCTAAAGGGGTAAAATTATTTTTCTTAGTGGTTGGAGTTGAGGATAGCAGGTGAATCAAGGTGAATATGCCACTGGAATCATCCAGAATTTGTAGGAAAAAAACACTCTTTATCTTATTTCTCATTACAGATGTTCAGGTAGGTTAGTTTTGGGTCATGATGTAGGTGTCAACTGTATTATTTCTTTATACATAACAACATAGTATTCCTTTACTAACAAATGCAACCAGGCAATGTACTAGAGATTTAGTATTTTTCCCAAGTTGATCAGATATTGTTTTAAGTTTCTCCCAAAGGGCACTGCCACATGCATTAATGAACATAGCCCTCCCCTCTAGAGCCTTTGATATTTTTCCCAGAAATATTATTGAGAGGTGGAAATCAATTACAGGATAGCAAATGGTATGATCTTTAGGTGAAGCTTCATCTTCACCTTTTTTTTTTCCCCCTTCTTTCTGAAAAATTGAGTCTGGTGCTTTTCCTTCGGTTTTTACATGTGTGCTATAGAGATTCCCAAAAGAGCAAGCAAGAAAGGGAATTTAATTGCTGGATGCATTTGAGTAGATCCCAGGTAAGAACCAGGTAATCACTGAAGTTATGAAGCCATGAGAAACCAATAACTTTTCCCCCCTAACCATTGGTTTCAGTATTTGGAAGACTGATAGCCTTGGAGACAGATTTTTTCATTCCAGCCAAGAAGAAAGGTATTGGTAGCCTCCCCCTAAAACTCAACTAAGTATTTGTTCAATGTATTTATCATGCTTCCTTGTTTTACTCTATGTGTAGATATCTGCTTGATGTCCTAAGTTGCGTTACTGTGGACCATCATTGACTAGCTTGAATCTGAGTTATATGTGATGATTTTGTAGGATAATAGAATGTTAAGATTTGAAGAAACTGAGATCTTTTCAGTTTCCAACCATGTTAACCTAAGGAAATTTCACACTTGGGGGAAAAGGTGGTTTGTCCAAAGTCATACAGCTGGTTTATGGGAAACAGTGGTAGAACTCTTTATGTGACCCCATTTAGGAGTGTTTATCTACAAAATATTGGGAAGGACTACCAAAATAATTTATTTAAGTTTTTGTTCTGGGTTTGAACCTTGCCAAATGAGTCCTAGGATCATTTTACGTGTAGGCCAGTCTTTGGTGTCATTAATAGTTGCATTATCTTTTAAGTGAAAAGGATATTGCAAGGAAAACTCAAACTAATATGCCTCACTCTGGAAGAGACAAAGACATTTTTAAAAATAGGTAAACAAAAAACACAAATAGAAGACAGTCAACTTCCAGAGTGTACATTCATATTCAGTTTAATCTCCTAGACTCCATTCCAAACATGTGAAATTTTATAACACATATTGTACATGGTTTTTATGACAGCTCTTTATGATTTGGCACGTATACTTAGAACTAAATTGAAACAATCCAAAGGGTATGCTATCTATCTCTAATTTCTTCTACTTTTTTTTTTTTTGAGACAGAGCCTCAGGCTATCCCCCTGGGTAGAGTACCATGGCATCACAGCTCATAGCAACCTCCAACTCCTGGGCTCAAGCGAGTCTCCTGACTCCGCCTCCCAAGTAGCTGGGACCA
>CAUYQV010194549.1:0-49285 GCA_963574575.1 Galagoides demidoff | reverse complement strand
GCGCCTGTAGTCCCAGCTACTTGGGAGGCTGAGGCAGGAGACTCGCTTGAGCCCAGGAGTTGGAGGTTGCTGTGAGCTGTGATGCCATGGCACTCTACCCAGGGGGATAGCTTGAGGCTCCATCTCAAAAAAAAAAAAAGAGTTTTTTCCCTTAATTTATTTCTGTGTTTACTGAAATGCCATTTTATCAAATAAGACCTTCCTTGGATACTCTACTCGAAAACTGCAACTTCACCCCCTATACACAATTTTATGTATTACTATAATAACATACTATATATTTAACAATTTTTAATATTTGAGAGTATATTCCCCCTACATAGAATGTAAGCTCTGTGACAGATGTTTCTGTCTAGTTCACCACTATATCCCTAGAGTCGGACACAGATGAAACTTATCTGGCTATTGTTTCACCTTAGATACCAAGTAAGTATTGAGTAATTATTTGTGAAATGAATAAATAAATGAATTTGAGACATGATGCAGCTGGTGAAGTTGTTCAGACATAAGAGTGATAAATTAGAAAAAGTATACCAAGCAAATAGGGGCAGTACCTACAAAATTTCTGAGGTGCAAGACAGCATTGGGCTAACTACATATAGTTCAGTCTGGCTCAGTCATGTCAATGTAAAAAAAAGAGAGAGGAGAAATGATCTAAGGTCCAATCTTGAAGGGCCTTCAAACCACAAGAAGGAGTATAGAGTATAGTCTTAATTTGAAACCTATTGAGGCAGTGAACAGTTTTGTGCAGGGGGGAGACAAGGCAAGATTGGCTCTTGGCAATACTTTTAATCTCTTGACTGATTTATGCCTTTAAAAGATGATGACATTACTTTTTTCATAACCATGTCTATAAGCAAGTTGTTGTGGTTGCAAAGAAAATTCTGGACTTTGTTCCCTTACTTGTTAGAGGAAGATAATGGTAATATCTACCTCACAAGGTTTTCATGAGCATTAAAAACTTAAGTAAAGCTCCTAGTCCAAATTCAAGGTGCCTAATAAACACTTGTTGACTATGAAGTTCTTCCTCTTGTTTTATTTTGTTGAAAGAGTACAGTGATTGGGAGGACAATTGGTGGGATCTCACCTAAGGAGCACAATGTGAGGGTGTTCAGCATGCCCCTTGGGCAAAGGACTCAACTACAATTTGAACTTTACATTAGAACTGAAAACAATGTAACCTGAACATTTATACTCTCATACTAATTTGAAATAAAAAAAAATTTAGTAAGAAATACTACAATGCCAAAAGTGGAAGGAATGCAAAGGTTTTGGAGTTATACATAGTTGGGCTCAAATATTATCTCTGCCATTTTCTCACTGTGTGACAACAGTAAGTCCTTTTTTAACCCTCAGTATTTCTCTCTTAGAAATGGATGACAATGCCTGAAAACTTCCAACTAAGGAGCTGAGGCCAGACATTTTTATATCACTTTGAGGAGTTTTGATGGGGGTGAAACTCTGATGATAATTTGATAATAAAACCTAGGTGAATGAGGATCCCAAGCAGAGCTAAAGACTCAGGTGGCCAGCATCTCCTGATCATAGGCCCTGCCTGCTAAGATCCCAATCAAGCCACCACTCACATTTCAGCAGCATCATCCAAACACTACAGAAACCAAAGGTAGAATGTCAAGGTTCTGAATATGGTTCATATAGGAAGAAAAATCCCAACGTGAATTCAGAATCTTATCCATAACTAGTGATGGAATATTGGAATCAATCTCCTATTTGTATATTAAGTCAGTAGTGGTCAAAACCAATGCTCATCTGAACTAACTAAATGCTTTTAAAATGCACACATATTTTGGCCCCACCTCCAGAAGTGCTTATTTAATGGTCAGGATTTAGGACTGGGTTTCACTCTTCCCTCTCCCTTGCGCCATCAACCATGAGTTGAACATAAAATGGGGTGAAGAACACATTTAAAGACCTCTGTTGGGCTAAGAATGGCCTCAATGAATCCTTATAACAGACTTGCAATGTAAGTATAATGTACCCCATTTTACAGATGAGGAAATGGAGACTCAAGAGCTAAAATTATTTGTCCGATATCATACAGACAGGTGGCACAGCCAGAATTCTAACTTTTATCTAGCTAAGTTCAAACACTTCCAGCTATTTAACCATAAAGTCTTAGGAGTACACCTAGAGAAGGAATTAAGTCTCATAGAGCATTACTTGAAGTTAGCTAGCCTTATGAACTGAATATGAGCTCCCTGTGCCACAAAGTCTTGTGGGCAGCTATACAGCAGATATCGAAAAGATAGCTACAGAGCCAATAATTTCCTGGGTTCAATTCTTATCTCTGCCGTTTGACAGTTACATGGGCAGGCTAGTTAAACTGTCTCAGTGTTGCCACATATTATAGGTAGAATACTAATGATACCTACTGCAGAAGATTGGTATGATGATTAAGTGGTTTAATATTTGTAATGGGTTTAGGACAGTGTCTGGTGTAGGATGAGTGCTTTGTAACTCTTTGGAAAGCAACTAAATTTATAAATATGTATCCCAAATTCACCTCAAACTATTAGTGCTGCTACTTCTGAAAACATAATTCTGACTAGTATAAAGAAGATAAAACTAGATAAATTCTACCTTAATATTGCCATAAGAAAATATCAGATTTGGCAAGGCAAGCAAGAAAGAAATGGTACTTAGGCAGTCCTAATGTTTCCAAATGGAAGGGAGCAGACATAAAAGGTGGAAAGGCAACTCCTGATGGGAGAGAAGATAGAAAGCAGAAAGACTAGGCTTGGAAATGTTCAAGTCTGACTCTGTCACTCAATTAAAGAAGGACATTACTGAGATTATTTAACCCAAATCCTTGAGTATCTAAGGGAAAGAGTTGGAATCACAAGTGAAAACCATTGGTATTGTTTGTATAATGATAACAACTAATACTTTTATAAAATTTTATAGCTCAAAAAGTTATCTAGCATATAATGATCCTTAAGTAATGATATTTTTACTGTTACTGTTCTTAATATATATTTTCCACCCTTACAGATGTGGGAAAATCTCAGAGATGTGAAGTGAAGTGGCTTATTCAGGAAACAAGGGCTAGAAGGCAGGCCCTCTGACTCACTCCAAACCTACATTCTTTATACCTTTCCGCCATACCATTTTGTTATGGTATTTTAAGAGATACTATAGTGATCCAAATGTGAAACTAGCATACAGAACAACTGTACTGTAATAAGCTACAAAATGTTCATGGTTATTCTATGATAACAAAGTGTTTTCTTAGCCAAGTATGCTTAGAAGCACTGAATTAAACATGTCTCTTTATGAAAAGACTCCTCAGAACCATTAAAACTTAATTGGTTGTTACAAATATCTATGTGAGGACTAGAAATTATAGGCTTTCCCAAGCATTTTTGATTGTGGAACCTTCTATTCATGGAACAACTTTTGACACTTTCCAGAATGCCAATATTTTACTAGTAATTTGGAAAGCACTGTTCCAAAAAAAATACCTACAGATTTGCTGAGAACTTCTACTAGTCTTTTTCTGAGTGAACAACCTCATTCTTCAACTGGTGGGCATGATAGGGGTGGGCAGGGAGGGAGTGGCAGAAAATTCAATATTAGAATGGATCTGCAAAATCCAAAGAAGGATGAATCAAGTTAAAAATCCTATGGTCAGGGTGGCACTGGTAGGTCAAAGGAGTAGGGCACCAGCCCGATATGCCAGAGGTGGTGGGTTCAAACCTACCTCCAGTCAAAAATTGCCAAAAAAAAAAGAATAAAAATCCTATGGTCATTTCAGGAACTGGATCACTAAAACTAAGAAAGGGTGATAAAGAAATAATGCCAAGTCAAAGTAATTAGGAAATCCAAAATTCAGGATAGTCATGGGTAGCAGAGCTTAGTGAGAGAAGTAGACCCAGAAATAGACCAGGACCAACACAAACTAGATTTATATTAATATAGTATGTATTTGCTTTAATTGAGTTTTATAGTCAAGTATGATGGGAACAGAACTGTCCTCACCAAAAGGAACATCTGGGATTAAGAGAATATTGGCATTTAAGACCTGTACTGAGAAAAGTTCCAAAAGTCTTTGCCTGATGAGTAATATAAGAATATAATATGAGGCAATTGGACAGGTAGAATTATGAAATTGCTTTACATAATATCTATAATCTGAAATGCAATCAGGACAATAAGTGTTCTGGCAATCCTTTGACAACATGGCTGACACCCAAATTTTTGACTTCAAATAGTACCAGGAACAACTACAATCACTTCAAGTTCTTCTGTGATTTGGTTCAGGTCCATGCTGGTTCTTACCTGTACTCCTCACTAATCCCCTTGCTATCTATTTACCTGCCACAAATGTATGCACTCACTACACTTCTGCAGATTATGTTTGGTCACCATAGGTCTGATTACTTTATTCCCCTGTTTAGTTTTCTCAACTAAATATTCCTTAACTATTTAGTTGTCTCCTCATTTTCTTACTTCAGTCTTCTATAGCTTTTATCTCTAGAATATCTATTTGATTTATGCCTTTTCTTAGGCTGCCCCAATGCCTTGAAAGGCCCTACCTCACCCTAGTCTGAACCATCACATTTGATTTGATAACTTTTGCTCAGCCTTCAAATGGTCTTCATTTCCTTCCTGAAACTTCCACACACCATTTCTCCTTTCAATTTCTGCCACTCCTTCTGAGCTGTATTCCCTTAAATGTGGTCCTATACTACTGCATGCTAATCTTCATCTTTGCCCTTGCTACATCATATGGAACACTTTTCCTTATTTGTCTGTCTCAATCATTATAATCCCCTCTTCACTACACTGAGAGTAGAGACATAGGTGGAGTAGAGATGACTGTCTTGAGCTATAGGGAAGCCTGCTTCTGTTCATCTTTCTTTTTTTTTTTATTGAATGGTAACTATGTACGTTAATGCACTTCTGGGGTACAGTGTGGGGTTTTCACACACAATCCGAAACACTTCCATCAAACTCCTGTTCATCTTTCTTGTCAACAGTTTGTCCCTAGCTCACTGTCAATTTGTCTTAACTTAATAATTACACTGTGCATTTCAGAGGCCATAAAGTTTCTCTTTGTTAGATGGAAATAATTTGATAAATTTTGTTGTGAAAAGTAAAACACTGTTGGGCAGCGCCTGTGGCTCAAGGGAGTAGGGGGTCCACCCCATATGCTAGAGGTGGTGGGTTCAAACCCAGCCCAGCAAAAAAAAAAAAAAAAAAAAAAAAAAAAACTGTAAAAAAAATCATTAAATCATTAAAGAGTTAAGTGTTATATTCTACTGCTTATGGCTTGGCACCTGAGGCTCAAGCAGCTAAGGCTTGGGATTGCCTAAGATAAGAGAATGCCCCTACCTGGCTCTTTGATGTGGAATATGCCGCTTTTAGTATTCTAGGTATTCAGAGATTGCTTTTTCTTTTTCTTTCCAAGGTCTAACTCCTGTCTTTGCCCCACATAAACCCTCACCTTCATCTATTCTATCCTCATTTATTATAGAAATGTGTCAGACACACAAGAGTTTAGTTCACACCTTTAGCATGCAAGGCCTTTCATAATAAATTTGGTCCAAGTTTATCTGCTAACCTCATTTCCCATCACTCCTTCCCTCTACACACCCTTCCCTCCAGCCCCTCTGAAATTTTCACTCTTCTCACAATGTGCTAAAACTTTTCATGACTCTGCCAGGAATTTCTCTCTTTCTCATGCAAACTTGCAAATTTGTTCATTAAAGACCCAGCTGAAAGATGGGTTCCTCTGCTTCCAATCTATCTCTTTGCTCTTTATTATGTATTATAGGTCAGCAATTTCCTATATGCCACCACTGGAGCCAATACGGCCCTTTTGCTCCCACGACCCAGAGGTACCCACATGGTGAGACACGAAGCAATTCACCTGGCAGGCAAAGTGGCTCAAGCAGATAGCAGCAATCTTTCCAGAGAAATGAGCTGTGAAAAGAAAGGATGGCTGTTATGCTCATAAAGTGGGGAACTTATTGAGGAAAAAGGTGTTAATTTCTATCACAACTGGTGTTCAGTGACTGTAGATTAAGAGGGAGGGGAGAAGAGGGGGGAGGATGGGTGGAGGGAGAGTAATTGATGGGACCACACCTATGGTCTATCTTACAAGGATACATGTGAAATTTACTAAGTGCAGCATATAAATGTCTTAACACAATAAGAAAATTCTGTGAATGCCTTGTTAACCAGTTTGATGAAAACATTTCAAATTTTATATAAAACCAGCACATTGTACCCCATGATTCTATTAATATACACAGCTATGATTTAATTTAAAAAATGATACAACTTGGACAAGAAAGCTGCCAGTATAAAGGAAAGAGTGTCCACTGCAGAGTCTGGGGTATTTCTGCAACTATCTTGCTTCAAGGGGAAACTGGCAGAATCAGAACAAAGAAACCCGTGGTATCTGTGGGCACAAGTATCAAATAGGGTACTACTGGCATATTATTTGCATATCATTTGCACTTATCCACTTAGTAAGTCTCAGGACTGATGGTTATTACTTGGTCTGAAGGATGTAAAGAACTGAGCCCACTCCCTGAGTAAAAGTTGGCTTTTATTATTGCTGCTATTGTTTCTGCTGTTAGAATTCAAAATAACCCATGAGAAATTAAGTAAACTTAAAGATTTTCAGTGTTTTCTGTTTGTTTGTTTGCTTTGTGCTTTTTTGGCAATAAAACTCTTTCTTTTTTAATTTATTGTTGGGGATTCATTGAAGGTACAAAGATCCAGGTTACACTAATTGCATTTGTCAAGCAAAGTCCCTCTTATAAATGTGTTCCTCCCACAAGAGGTGTACCAAATACTGTAACCCCCCACCCCCCTTCCTTCACTTCCCCATTCCCCCACCCACCCCCACCACGTACTAGGTCATCAATTGTCCTTATGTCAAAATTAAGTACATTGGATTCTTGCTTCTCCATTATTGTGATGTGTTACTAAGAAGAATGTGTTCCATCTCCATCCAAGTTAGTACAGAAGATATATAGTTTCCATCTTTTCTAGTAGCTAGATAATATCCCATGGTATACATATACCACAGCTTATCAATCCATTTGTGGATTGGTGGGCATTTAGGCTATTTCCACATTTTGGCAATTGTAAGTTGAGCTGCGATAGTCTAGTGCAAGTGTCCTTATGGTAAAAGGATTATGTTTTCTTCTGAGTAAATGCCCAGTAATATGATTGGAGGATCAAATGGGAGATCTAGTTTGAGTTTTTTGAGGATTCTCCATAATTCCTTCCAAAAAGGCTGGATTAATTTACAGTCCCAACAGCAATGTAAAAGTGATCCCTTCTCTTCACATTCATGTCAGCATCTGCAGAGTTTGAGACTTTTTGATGTCAGCCATTCTCACTGGGGTTAGATGATCTCAGGGTGGTTTTGATTTGCATTTCTGTAATAACTAGGGACAATTAGCATTTTTTCATGTTTATTAGCCATTCATCTCCCTTCTTAGAGAAGGTTCTATTCATCTCTCTTGCCCATGGATATAAGGAATTTTTGGCTCTTTTCAGGCTGCTTAGTTTGGGTTCTCTGCAGATACTAGTTATCAATCGTTTGTGTGATTCATAATATGCAAATATCCTTCCCCATTCTGATGACTGTCTATTTGCCTTGGTTGTTATCTCCTTAGCTGTACAGAAGCTATTCAGTTTAATTAAGTCACATTTGTTTATTTTTGCTGCTGTTGCAATTGCCATAGCAGTTTTCATAAAGTCTTTCCCCAGGCTGATACCGTCAAATGTTTTCTCCCACTTTCTTCAAGGATTTTTATTGTTTATTATTATTATTATTATTATTATTATTATTATTCTTTATAGATACAGAGTCTCACTTTATCACCCTCAGTAGGCAGCACCTGTGGCTCAAGGAGTAGGGTGCCAGCCCCATATGCCGGAGGTGGTGGGTTCAAACCCAGCCCCGACCAAAAATTGCAAAAAAAAAAAAAGGCATACAAATATCACCCTCGGTAGAGTGCCATGGCATTACACAGCTCACAGCAACCTCCAACTCCTGGGCTTAGGTGATTCTCTTGCCTCAGCCTCCTGAGTAACTGGGATTACAGGCGTCCGCCAGAATGCTCAGCTATTTTTTTTGTTGCAGTTTGGCCAGGGCTGCATTTGAACCCAGCACCCTTGGTATATGGGGCTGGCACCCCGCCCACTGAGCCATAGGTGCTGCCCGATAAATAATTTTTAATTGTTTTTAAATTGTTAATTAAAATTAACAATTGTTTAATTTTTAATTGTTTTAATTTAATAAACAATTTTTATTGTTTCATGTCTTAGATTTAAATTTTATCCATCTCGATTCAATTTTAGTGAGTGGCAAAAGATGTAGGTCCAGTTTCAATCTTTCACAGGGATATCCAGTTCTCCTAGCACCATTTACCAAATAGGAATTCTTTCCCCCAGTGTATGTTCTTCTTTATTTATCAAAGATTAGGTGGCTGTAAGATGTTAGCTTCATATCATGATTTTCTATTTGGTTCCAGGTGTCTATGTCTCTATTTTTGTGCTAATACCATGCTGTTTTGATCACTATGACCTTATAGTACAGCCTAACATCTGGTAGGCTGATGCCTCTGGCTTGGTTTTTATTCCAGAATTGCCTAGCTATACAGGTTTTATTCTGGTTCCATACAAAACAAAGAATTATTTTTTCCAAGATTTTAAGGTATGATGTTTGCATTTAAATGGAGATTACACTGAATCTGTAGGTTGCTTTGGGAGGTATAGAAATTTTAAGAACGTTGATTCTTCCCAGCCATGAACATGATGTTTTCTTCCATTTGTTAATATCTTCTGCTATTTATTTTCTTAGGGTTTTGTAGTTTTCTTTATAGAGGTCCTTCAGTTCTTTTGTTAGACATATTCCTAGGTATTTAATTTTCTTTGAAGCTACTGTGAAGGGAATTGTATCCTTCATTAGCTTCTCATCTTCATTGTTATTGGTGTATACAAAGGCTACTGATATTTGCAGATTTGTTTTATATCCTGCAACCCTACTATATATTTTTTTATTACATTCAGGAGTCTTGTGGTTGAGTCTTTGTGTTCTCTAAGTATAAGATCATATCATTGGCAAAGAGGGAGAGTTTGACACCCTCTACCCCATTTGGATGCCCTTTATTGTGTTCTCTTGCCTGGTAATATTGGCCTGAACTTTCAGTATTGTTTAATAGTAGTGGTGGTGAAGGACGACCTTGTATGGTTCCACTTCTAAGTGGAAAAGCTTTCAGTTTTTCTTTGTTGAATATAATATTAGCTGTGGGTTTGTTGTAGGTGGCTTCAATCAGTTTAATATATGTGCCACCTGGGAGATGCCTGTGGCTCAAAGGAGTAGGGCGCCAGCCCCATATGCCAGAGGCGGGCAGGTTCAAACCCAGCCCCGGCCAAAAACTGCAGAAAAAAAAAAGACATGTGCCACCTATTCCTATATTCTTCAGTGTTCTAATTAGAAATGGATGCTGAATTTTATGGAATGCTTTTTTGGCATCTATTGAGAGAATCATATAGTTTTTATTTTTTCTTCTGTTGATGCAGTGAATTATGTTTATAGACTTGCATATGTTAAACCAGACTTACATCCTGGAATGAAACTTAGTTGCTTGTGATGTGTGAATTTTTTTATGAGAATCTGTAATCTATTGGATAGGATTTTATTGAGAATTTTCACATCTATATTCATTAGTGAGATTGGTCTGAAGTTCTCCTTTTTAATTAGGTCTTTTGGTATCAGGGTGATGTTTGCTTTGTAGAACATGTTGGGGAAGATTCCTTTCTTCTCAATTTTTTGGAATATATTTTTCAGTATAGGTATAAGCTCTTCCTTGAAGGTTTTATAGACTTCTGGTGTGAAGCCATCTGTACCAAGGCATTGTCTTTTCTTAGACCACAAGGTTATAAAGGTGGAACTCAATTCCAACAAAAACTTTCATCAGTACACAAAGACATGGAAATTAATCAATCTTATGCTGAATGATAGTTGGGTTTAGGAACAGGTAAAAAAGAAAATAGCTAAATTACCTGAACATAACAACAATGAAGACACAAGCCAAAACCTGTGGGATATAGCTAAAGCAGGCCAGAGAGGAAAATTTATTGCGTTAGATGCTCACGTCCAAAAAAATTGAAAGAGAGCACATCAACAATCTTACACACCATCTTATGGAACTGGAAAAAGAAGAACAATCTAATCTCAAACCCAGAAGAAGAAAGGAAATAACCACAATTAAATCAGAGATTCATAAACTTGAAAATAAATAAATCTTTTAGAAAATTAATGAAACAAAGTTGGCTCTTTGAAAAAATAAACAAAACAGATGAATATTTGGCCCAACTAACTAGAAATAAGAAAGTAAAATCTCTAGTACAAGTCAGAAATGATAAAGGGGAAATAACAACAGATGCCACAGAGATACAAAAGATCATATCTGAATACTACAAGGAACCCTATGCCCAGGAATTCGACAACATGGAGGAAATGGATAAATATTTGGAATAATTCCCTCTCCCTAGATTTAAGCACAAAGAAATTGATTTTCTGACTGGTCCAACTTCAAGCATTGAGATCAAACTATAAAAAATCTCCCAACATAAAAATGAAAATCTCTATGGGCAGCACTTGTGGCTTAGTGTGTAGGGCGCCAGCCCCATACACCGAGGGTGGTAGGTTTGAACCCAGCCCTGGCCAGCTAAAATATCAATGACAACTGCAACAACAACAACAAAGAAAAAAAGAAAGAAAAAAAAAAAACTCTTTCTTAAAAAATTACTATTATGTAAAGACCTAATACATACTTGAAAATATTTAAGGGATATTTTGTTATTGCAAACTTATTTGGTAAGTTCAGATTTATATTATTTACTGTTATAAAGTTAATCAATGAGAATAAAACTGTTTTGATGAGAAAAAAAGTGAACACATGACAATATGTGTGGGTGCTGTCATTACAGTTTTTTTAATAACTGAAAAAATATTTTTAAAAAAGGTTTGCCAACAAAGTATTTTTAAAGTTCTTGGAATACTTCTCATCCATATAAACACAGTTTAGAAATCACAGATGTGAGATAACTTTTCAAAGTGATACTCCTAATATCTTAGAGCTTTGGGGAAATACCCTCAGGGTATCACTGAGATGAAATAAAAGTAATGTTTTACCTCCACTACTCCTTGCATCAGCACTAGAAATTTTATTTGATAAATGCACTCTGTCACTGTTAATGGGAGCATAATATCCCATTACGTGGAGGTGGGAAACAGGGAAGAGAGACTATTCTGAAACAAGGTTCCTGAGCTTAAAAGAGTTTCAAAATGGTTGATTTTGTCCAATGCACTCAATATAAAAATCAAGACATTGAGTCTCTTTTATGAAATAGGTCTGGTTCAAAATCACATAGAACTTTAGTGGCAGAACCCGGGTTAGAATAGATCTTTGCTCAAAATTCTGAAAAGGCCCCCATCTTACTCAGAATAAAAGTCAAACTCCATCAGTTTGTTTATCATTACTTCTCTGACTTCTCCTATTATTATTTTTCTGAGCTTGCCACCACAGTCATTCTTCCCTGCTTTTTGATTTTTGATCACAACAAGCATGTTCCTAACTTATCCAGGAAAGCTCTTTTCTGTCTGACCCCCACCCTTTGACAACTTCACGGCTCACTCTTTCCTCTCTTTCAGTTATTTATTCATATAAAACCTACTCAAACCTATTTAATACTGCAAACTTCCTTCCAGAACTGCTGATGCCTTTGCTCTGCTCTGCTCTGCCTTACATTTTCTCTTTTTGATATGAATTTATGAAATGAATTTATCATTTCCAACCTTATGATGAACTGTGCTTGTATTTGGGATTAACTGCTTACTATCTTTTATTTTCAGTGGCATGTGAACTCCAGAAAGGCAGATTTTTTACCATTTTTGTCTCTTCTATATTCTTTTTTTTTATTGTTGAGATTCATTCAGGATACACAGACCCAGGTTACATTGATTGTCTTTTTTAGATAAGGCTCCTCTTATAATTGTGTCCAGCCCCCCAAAGGTGTATCACACCCTTTGTCCCCTCACCCCCTCCTGCTTTCCCTCTCTCACCTCTTCCCATTCCCCACCCCACCACTTGTACTAGAACCTTAATTGTCCTCATATCAGAATTGAGTACATATCATTCTTGTTTCTCCATTCTTGTGATGCTTTACTAAGAATAATGTATTCCATATCCATCCAGGTTAATTCAAAGGATATAAAGCCTCTATCTTTTTTAGTGGCTGAATAGTATTACATGTTATACATATGCCACAGCTTGTTAATCCATTCCTGGGTTGGTGGGCATTTAGGCTGTTTTCACATTTTGGCAATTGTAAATTGAGCTGTGATAAACAGTCTAGTGAAAGTGTCCCTGTGGTTAAAGGAGTTTTTTCTTCTGGGTAGATGCCCAGCAATGGGATTGCAGGATCAAATGGGAGGTCTAGCTTGATTTCTTTGAGGATTTTCCATACTTCCTTCCAAAAAGGTTTTATTAGTTTTCAGTCCCACCAGCAGTGTAAAAGTGTTCCCTTCTCTCCACATCTATGCCAACACCTGCAGTTTTGAGACTTTGTAATGAAGGAAATTCTCACTGAGGTTAGATGATATCTCAGGGTGGTTTTCATACAAATCTCATCTATATTCTAAACACCTAGAACGGTGCTTGGTACATATTAGGTACTCAATAGACATATGTAACTAAATGAAGGTCTGTTATCTTTGATTTGGTTGTCTCTGAAAGTCTCTCTCCTAACCTGTGCTCTTCTTAGCCCCATTAAAATGTCTCCCTGTTCTGAAGCACTTACTCTGAATTTTGAAAACTACAGAGGCACAGCTTCCACCAATACTGAAGGGCTATGGAGTCCCTATGCTGATTTCAGCTTTATTCACTGTAGTATTCACATATGGCTTGGATACAGGATTGTAAAAAGCTAAAATAGACAAAATATTAAGTCTGCTATGGTTTTCCTATCTAAAATCAACCAGAAAAGCTCTCTTTACTAGGAAGAATTGTATTTAACTAAGCAACTTAGTAGGAATAATTGATATCCCTCATCAGAGCAACATCTCACTATCCTCAAAACTAGCCATTAAAGATAAAATCCTGTCTAATAATTCTGTAAATTCTCAGGGTGAATTTTCAGAGGAAAAAAAGCAAAGCTCCTCTGCATAATACTAGTTGTTACTTTCCGGGGCATGTCTGGTACCATGCTCTTCATTTCTCAATCTGAGTTTAGACTATATTAGGCCTGAGGAAACAAGGTTGTATCTATTTTTGTTGTTGTTGAGATTTTCTTATTTTATGATAGACAAGTAAAAGAATCAACAGACTGATATCTTTCACTGCCGAGAAAATGAAGAGGAAATTTGACTTGGATGATACACACCTATCCCCCTTCCTTTATGAGAAGTCAATATTGGTATGGAGATTTAGAAATCTAAAGAAGTGATCAGGAGAACCAAGGCCTGGAAGGAATGACTGAAATCAAATCAGACTGCCTGATCATCCAGAATGTCTGCTAATGAGAAGAAGTCAGGGCAGTAACTGTCCCTAGTAATACAGGAATGAGGTTGGAATTGGGGTACCAGATGATTGTATTAGATCATGAGCGAGAGTATTTTATTTTGTCTTTATTAACCATGGATAGTGGGAGAAATCCCAACAAGGACTAGAAGGCAAATGAGTCAACATTGTTCTCAGGATTTTACAAAGCCCTAAAAAAATCTACATAACATGATCAAAGGGCCACTGTACCAACACAAGAAATGGCTGAAATAAGCCTGCTGCCACTTTTGGTTTTATCCTTTGGTCAGAAGCCCTATTTCATCTCTTTCACTTATTCACATAAATGAAAAACTTTATAGCCTTTGTTGCGCCATACAACACATAAATTTCATTGGCTCAGTTTTGTTTTATTTGAAGAGCAACAGGACAAGAAAAAGAGCTATGTATCCATACCCCTCAGGTAGATCCTGACTACAGCCCCCTTCAACTGTTGAGTCCCCTTTTTGTGGATCTGTTTGCATAGAAATCTTCATCAACAACAATTCACAATTATGACCATTGTCTTTTCCTCAGTGCAGATTACCACTAATTCTCAGTAACATCTGCTTCCTAAAAATGCTCTGTCTAGTCTCTTTTGTCCACTATTAACAGCCTCTGCTTCATATGTAGTACCATTCCTTTGACTCAGAAAATTCCTTGAAATAACTTCCCTTGTCTGAATAGCATTCCATGATAGGTACAGCACACTTCCTGAGTCAAAGTGATAACTACAGCATATACTTTACCTGACAAATACAAAACCTGTAATCTAATTGTAAATACATTCATATTAAGCTGAAATTTAAAAATAAGAAATAGCTGTCCTTAGGAATGTATAGGAAGTAAATATGTGTGTATGGAGTTGGACATCTGGAAGGGAAGATGAGGGATGACTTTTAGAAGCACCATGGAATAAAAGCCTCAAAGCCTTAATGTACTAGAGGTTATGCCCATGGATGCCAAAACCGGCTTTATTTGAGATTTATGACTAATTGTTAGTTACAAGTTAGAACGAGTCCCCAGCCATGGTTGCTTTTGAATGACTTCAGGGAAGAAACCTAAGCTAAGTGCATAACTGAGTAATATGGGAATATTCCTTTCATGAAGTATAAGTGTGTGAGATTGGGAGGACAGGGAATTAATTCTTGTGCATAACTAAATATTATGGTTAATAGAGTGGTTTCTAAGCACAGTTTTCCATCATTCAAATTTCTGAGTCATTGACATTTGTGACCTAATTTCTCCTCCTGGATCACTGTGAGGGATTATTATATATTTTTCATAGACAGAAGAATTGAGGCTCAGAGAAGTTAATTGACTTGTTGAAGGTAACGTGACTAACAATCAACTGACCTGATAGTCAAACCCAGTCTTTTGACTCCAAATGTACCAGTGTTCCTCAAAAACATTTTTGTTAAAGAAGAAATAGAAAAACCAGAGTATAAGACAATGCTTTTAAAAGTAAATTTGTCAAAATCAGCTGTAATCATTGACTCACAACAACAGCTACCATTTACTGACTTCCTATGTTATAGGCCATTTACATTTTGTATTTTGAATATTCCCATTTTTACGGAAGATGAATCTGTGGTTCAGAAATATTAACATACTGAGTAATTGATTTTTTGATGTATGTTTTGTATTTTTACCAATGTATCATAGTTATGCATATTTTGGGGGTACAGGTGATATTTTGATACATTTGTACAGTGTTTTGTTGTGCTTATTTTAATTATACATCTCCACACAGATTAGTAGATTGTAAACTCCTTAAGGACACAAATCCTCAGTTCCAAGTGCAGTACACATAAAGTCTTCTAAACATTTTTTTTTGTATAAACGCCTGTATTAGTAAGGGTTCACTAAAGAAATAGCCAGTAGCAGATACATATAATTTATATTAAGGAATTGGCTTACATTGTCATGGGGGTTGGTAGGTCAAAATTTGTACAACTGTCTGGCAGACTGGAAACTCAGGCAGGAGTTGACACTGTAGTCTTCACACAGAATTTCTTCTAGTATTGGAAACTTTACTTGTTGCTCTTAATGCTTTTAACTGATTGGATGTGACCCACTCACATTATTGAGGTTAATTCCATTTGTTTAAAATCAACTGATTGAAGATGTTAACCATATCTGCAAAATGCCTTCACAAAACACTTAGATTAGTGCTTGGCTAAGTGAAACACATTTGATTAAATTAAATACACCTATAAAATTCCAAGATTAGTGTTTGATTAAGTAAATAGATACTATACCCTAGGCATATTGACAGATGAAATAAACCATCACAGTGCTCAAAATCATGCAGTAAAATAACTAGTAGTCCTGGGAATTTAATCCTGGTCCCTATGATTCTAGAGCCTATCTTATTTTTTCTATATCATAAGAATGTCTAATCTGGAAGGAATTTTACTGATCATCTAGTCCAAACCTATGATAGCATATATAGGAATACTGAGGGTGGATTGGGAGAGGAAGGGATAAATCTCAGGAATTGGCTCCAAATTAAGCTCAGGTTCTCAGACCAGTGCTAGATCTATAATGACTGGGATTTTTCAGGGCCTGCTCTGAATTACTCCTTCTATGACCTAGCACTGGGTAAGACAATAGAGAGGGTATCATAGACTGACTTGAATGTGTGCTTAGAGTGATCAAGCCCATATCTTGGAAACAAATTTTGTAAAAAGTTGCTGAGGATTTTTGTTGTCATTTTCACTATCTTTTAAAAGATGATTACAGGTATTTAAATACCACAGAGTTTTATACTTTAGAACGCTTAATTTTATGTTACATATATTTTTATACAATTAACTTTTTTTAAGTTAATCACAGAGTGGAGATACAAACTTGAAATCAGAGGAATTCTGGGAAGATGGCCAACTGGTAGCAACCTTCATCAGAGGCTCCTGACCAGAAGTAGAAACACTGGATGGAATCAAACTCTATGAAGCCAAAGGTGGGGAGCTGAGCCAAGAAAGAAGTTCGTCAAGGTGTAATTCCAAGAAGAGCATTCAAGAAAACAAATTACAGCTACAAACCCTATTGACTAGAGGACGGGACACCCCTCCCCCAAACAAGAGGTCTGCTGCAGGCTACCTGCGAGTGAGCAGGGAACAAAAGACCTCTCATTTCCCTTGCTGGAGACAGCCAGTAACTACCTGGTCTCTTTCTCCATGGAGGTCCCACTTACAAACATAGACACAATCCCTCCAGGCATAAAATTGAAATGATATTTTTCCCTCACAAGTACAAACTCCCAGTCTATCCTTCCCCCCTTACATGGAGGTCTGAAGTTCTACCCCCTGCAGAGCACAGAGTGTTTGGTCATTTCTTGAGAGATCTGGGCATAATGAGGACCACCAACCATCAGGATGGAATCTGTGACTAACAGAGAAGAAACAGGGTATGGGAAGAAAGGGACACTTGGTGGAAGGAGGAGCAGGTCCCTGGTTATGACTGTGCCTGGCCAGAGGTGGTATTGACCCTCGGTTCTGGCAGTGTCTAGCAGGACAAGGTGCAGACCCCTGGCCTGTCAGCAACCACAGAGGGAGAGGGGTTGCCCCAGGTGGACTGAGTTTGGCAGGCAGGGCTGGGCCTCAGCCCCTGCTGGGTCTGTGAGTAGAGGCTTGTCAGGCATGGACTGAGACCTGTGGGTAAGAGTGTTGTCTCCTGACCCCAACACAATCCTCATGAAGTGGCTTGCTGAGTATGAACCAAGACCTGAGAGTAAGGGTATGGTCCCCTGTCTCCACTGGGGCATGGACAGTGGCTGTCCATGAGGACAGGTGAGCACTGAAACCTGCAAGTGGGGTGTGGTGCTCTGACTCCAACAAAGCCTGTGAACAGAGGCTTACTGGATGTGGACTGAGACTGGTGTGCAGGAGCGTGGCCCCTGGTTCCAACTGGGCCTGTGAGCAGACAAGCAGACAACAATGTGGACTGAGCCTGGTGAGAAGAGTCATGGATCTCTAGCTCCATTTGTGCTGTTGGAGACCCTCGAATCCCTCTCTGTTGATCATGGTTTTCACTATCTAAGACAATTTAATTGGAACTCGTGTCTGGGGCTGTCCACTCAATAACATTCTGAGGTTGACCTTTGAAGATCTGTAGCCCAGCACTTTGGTAAGGAGTTATCTCTACTATCTGAGAACCCCAATTCAATCTCATCATACCAATTCTTCTAATAACCAAATGGTGGAAAATAAATATGGTGCAGACCCAACAGAAGAACTCTGGCAAAAAGAATAACCAGAGTAGATCCATCCCCTCAAGAAGTAACAAAGGAAATATGACTGAAGATGCCATGTATAGACAAATGGCTGCAATGTCAGAAATAAAATTCAGAATATGGATGGCAAATAAGATTAATATAATGGAAGAAAAGATAGAAAAGAAATTGAATTCCAAAGAGTAGTTCTAAAGATGTCTGAAGAAATTAATGAATTCAAAGACAAAGTAAACTAAAAATATGGACATAATGAGAAAAGAGATAGCAAAGCTCAAGGAAACAAAACAGTTGGTTTAGGATCTCTGAAATACAGTAGAAACCCTCAGTAATAGAGTTGACCAGGCTGAAGAAAGGATCTCTGAAACCAAAGACAAAGACTTTGAATGTTCCTAAACACTCAAAGAGGCAGACAAATGGAGAGCAAAAATTGGTCATTCCATCAAAGAGATGTGGGATCAATCCAAATCTTCAAGCATTCATCTTATAGGAGTTCCCAAAGGAGAATAGGATGGTCCTAAAGGTACAGATGCTACACTCCAAGAGATCTTAGAGGAGAATTTCCCAAGCATTGCAAGAGATACAGAACTTCAGATAGTAGACAGTTTCAGAACCCCAGAAAGATTCAATCCAAATAAAGGATCTCCCAGGCACATTGTGATTAATTTTGCCAAAGTTAAAATGAAGGAGAAAACTCTGTAAGCAGCAAGTCATAAGAAAAGCATGCCCTACAAATGGAGAAATATCAGACAAAAATCATAATGACTATAGATCTCTCAGCCAAAAAGTTTCAAGCCAGAAGAGGATGGTCATCAACCTTCAAACTCCTAAACCAATACAACTTCCAGCCCAGGATCATGTATCCAGCTAAACTGAGTTTCATTTGTGATGGAGAAATCAAACACTTTAACGACACAGACATGTTGAAGAAATTTGCCATAACTAAACCAACTCTCCAGGATATTCTAAGGCCCATCTTCCATAATGACCAGCAGAATGCTCTATCTTTAAAGAAAACTCACCCAGAAATTTTTGAACAAAACCCACTTCCACAATGTTGAAAGGATTAAAAATGTCCACTGGACAACTGAAAATCATGACACCCCAAACACAACCAGGCTTATCAACTCTCAATTAATGTGAATGGTTTACATTCTCCTCTAAAGAGGCACAGGCTGGCTCACTGGATACATAAACTCATACAGGATATCTTCTGTATACAAGAATCGCATCTTACTTTAAAGAATAAAAATAGACTCAGGGTGAGGGGATGGACTTCTATAATACAGATAAATGGAAAAAGCAGGGGTTGCAGATACAATTGGCTTATATAATACAGATAAACAAAAAATCAAGAGTTGCAGATACAATTGGTTTTAAACCAACAAAGATAAAGAAAGATAAGGATGGTCATTACATATTTGTCAAGGGAAACACTCAACATGAAAAGATTTTGATAATTAACATTTATGCACCCTACCAGAATGCTCCTCAAATTATAAAGCAAACCCTAATGTATATAAAGAAGTTGATATCTTCCTGCACTATAATAGTTGGAGATTCTAACACCCCTTTGACAGTTTTGGATAGATCCTCCACAAAGAAACTAAACAAAGAAATATTAGACTTAAACCTGATCCCAGAACAAATGGACTTAACAGACCTCTACAGAACATTTTATCCTAATAAAACTGAATATACATTGTTCTCATCAGCCTATGGGTCATCCTCCAAAATTGATCATATCCTAGGACACAAGTCTAACCTCAGAAAAATTTAAAAAAATTAAAAATTATTACTTGTATCTTCTCAGACCACCATGGAATAAAAGTTGAATTCAACAACAACAGGAATCTTCATACTCAAACAAATTCATGGAAACTAAATAATCTTAGGCTGAATGATAGCTGGGTCAAAGGCCACCTTAAGAAGGAAATCACCAAATTTTTGGAACAAAATTATAATAAAGACACAAATTATCAAAAACTGTGGTCTTTGGTGACTTTGTTCACCTTTCTGACCTTCATTGACTTCATAAGCAAAGTAGAGATATGATATCTGCTTCACAGGGTGGTTGTAGGAATGAAATGAGATTTGGGATTCCAAAGAGTTGATAATCTAGCACGGAGGAAGGATTTCAGTAATGATGACAGAGGTATGACAGTGCTAACTCATTTTTCATGGAGTGAAGAGGTATTAAAAATAGAGAGATTTTTACAGTTGCTTTCTAGAGACATTATCCCCACTTAAGTAATATAAGTAGTGACTCTACTAGACTGGAAAGAGAGAGAAAAGTGAAGTGAACAGGAACTGCTTTGACAAGCTGGTGTCTAAAATTTTATTATTTTGTGTATTTCCTTTGGTTTAAGGTAGCACTGTAAGCTGGAAGACTAGGAACCACCTCTGGGCTGCAGGGATGTTTTCTTCAGCTTACTGAGTGCTTTAAATGAATTTTAAAATTGAGAGATTCACATAGATATCACGATTTTCAGCCTCTATAGAAACAATTGGAAGATCTGGCAACCTTTACCTCTCATTCTGCATAAAGCAATGACTGTAGTTGAGTAGGTATTAGATGAACTATAAGCTCACCAGCTCACCATAGTCTTTGTCACTCATGAAACAGAAAGAATTTATAACCTCTGTAAGTTGCCCACCCAAGGGACTGTAACCAACTAGTCAACATAAGCAATTAGGCCACTAGTACTAATACACACATGTGGTGCATGTCTGTCTGGTCTATGAAAATTAGGTCAACTTAAAGAGGGGGCCACTGTAGGAAGGAGGTCGCCTATGGAGGTTCTCCTGTATATGCTATTTTATCAAGCTTGTTATCATCACTAACCTTATTTGTCTGGCCCCTATACCCATTTTAATTTGCATCCCTTTGTTTAATATTTTGTGCCAAATTACCAGTCCAGAAAAATGCTAGTATCTCTTGAGACCTGTGAGAAAAACACAAGAGCATTTATTAGTCATTATTACCTCACTGTGAA
This sequence comes from Galagoides demidoff, assembly GCA_963574575.1. NCBI lineage: Eukaryota > Metazoa > Chordata > Mammalia > Primates > Galagidae > Galagoides > Galagoides demidoff. Next base: position 28,466 of record CAUYQV010194549.1, on the reverse strand, counting down.
TGAGTTTCTGAGAGCTCTTCCTATGGACAGCATCTTAAGAGGGGTGGGGTTAGAGGAAGAAGATAGATGACATGAAGAGAGCCAGAAAAAAAATTCAAAGAGGAGACAGTGAAAGATGGCCTTTACAATTTTGTAATTCATGGCCTATTGTGTCATTCATTAGAAGACTATCCAGGAGGACTTAAATGATATGCTCTGTAGTACAAGGGAGTGGGAGTAAGGGGTAGAGAAGCAGGCCTTGAAGAAGGTAGGGGATGGTAAAGAATAAGTCACTTAAACCTGAGTGGATTTGCTATGTTTTTTATAATGTTTGGTTTACAAAAGTAGTAACAGTTTCTTTCTTTTTAATATGTTAAGTGCTTATTCAGAAATAGGGTACAAAATCAGGCTGTAGGTGTGTAAGGTATTCTTCTTTTCACTAAATCTTATTTCTTCTTTGCTGAATCTCTCACTATTGAAGACTGAGATCAGCACCTAGTTTCTTTCTGGGCCTTTATTTTCTTAGTCATAAATTTAGGCTTGTGTACAAAGTCAGAGATTCTTAAATTGAGATTTTATATGTGGGGTTCAGAGGCAAAAGAATCCCATGACATGCTATTTACACCTATGTGCACTATTTTGCAGACAGTGTCCAAATCTTTAATTAGTTTCAAAGGGGGTCCTGACTCTTTAAAATGGGTTAAATGATTCATTCACTCACTCATTCCACATTTAGTAAACATTTACTATTCTTCATTATTCACTTTAAACCAACTAAGCACCTACTGTGTACAGGGCACTTAGAACAGGGAATATATAATGGAGAAATAAGAAAATAATACTTGGTGCTTACATTTCAGTGAGGAAGAAAGAAAAACAAGGAAAATAGGTAAAATGTATGATATGTTACATAGTGGTAAGTACTAAGCAGGGAGAAAGATAAAGAAAGGCATATTGGTAAATGTAATTTTAGATAGGATGCCCAAGGAGGATCAAGAATAAGAGTAAGCTATCAGAATGTATAAGGGAAGAGTGAGTGGCAACTGCAAAGGTTGTAGTCTATCTGGCTTGTTCAAGAAATAACAGAGAAGCCAGAGGGGCTTAAGTGAGTGAACAATGCAAAGAGTAATGGGAAATGAGGCCAGAAAGGTGATGGGGAGATTATGAAAGGCGTTCTCAGTGCCATTGTCACTGATGCTCTTTAAACCTCCCTTGGCTTCCAGCACCCACTTCTGATGCCTCTTCAAGCTGCCTAGGCTCTCTCCCCCATGGCCCTGATTCAGTCACTACTTTCTTGAGGTCCTTATAGCTGCTATTGTTATCTTGCTCTCCTGAGCTCTTTTTGGATCTTCTCATCCATCCTGATTCTCTCAGAAATTCCTACAAAAGCAATGCCCACACCTTACTGTTTTTGAAGCCCCAGCATTTAGAACAGTTAAAACAAAAGGTATGGCTGAGAAGAAGCATGCAACTAAAGCTTGTTAAAGGAATTGATTCTGCTAGAGCCTGTCTCACTAGATTTTGCACAGTGCTATAAAATGATAGATCCTTTTAGTGCAGGTCATGGTCCTTTCTCAACAAGAAGTAATAGTCATGAATTCATAACTGATTCTAATAAGAGGAACACTTAACTTTCTCCTAAGCTCCAATTAAACTCCTCTGATATACCAAGCATGGTGATAAATGATCGCATTTAGCCTTCATCGTAACCACTTTTACAGATGAGATGAGAAACAAAGTCCCAGAGAGTGGGAAGGGGCTGGCCTAACATCACACTGTAGTCAATGTCAAGATGATGCATGTCATTTATGCTGTGGGCCGCATCAGTAGGAATGGACTTCACTGTCCTACCGACCCAACATCAATTCCTGTGTTCAATAAACAGCTCAGGAAGATGGCTCTCAAATGTGAGGGGGAAGAGTGAGGGGACATTTCTGAGACTACTTCAAAAACCAGAAGGCGGTCAACCCCTTTAGAGGCGAACATTCCTGGATTTGAATCTCACCTATAGCCCTGTGAACTTGAGAAAATCACTCCTACTTCTCCATTGTTCTTTCTATGAAGTATGATAATAACTTATTGGTATAGGGGACATGGAAAGAGCAGCCAGTGGGCTATAAAGTTTAAGTAAGATAAATGCATATGAAATCCTTCAATACCTTCTCTGGCACACATTTTCAGCACTCATGGAATGATACTTTTCTTAACCATCAACCTTTGATTGGCCAAACTTCATTTCTGCTGGGGCTTGATATTTTCATGAACATTATCACCTTCTTGCTCAGTCTTTCCAGCTTGCACACAAGCAGCAGGAGTGATGCCAGTCCCACTCCAAGCTTCTGCATTGCCACATATTGTTTCTTAATCATGAAACTTTAGCAGTTGAACACAGCTGACAGAGATTCCACACTATCTTCTTTTCTCAGCTTAGCTTTCCTTGTTTCTCAATATAGGCCCTTTTAACAGTTCCTGCAAGACTTGTCAGGCCCCTTCTTACCTGACTTATACTTTTCATTAGCAAGGTGTGAATTTGGATTGGTGATGACAGTAATGATCACGTCAATTCTTTATATTTATGTATACTTATGTGACTAAACACTTTTTCATACTATATCTATTAATAGGCCTGCAATGGGCAGGGAGCAACATTTCTGTTCTGGAGATAAGGTACCTGAGTCTTAGGTGAAGTTTATTTCTCTTCTTTATTTCCTCACCATCACAAGTGTACATGTGTCTACACAGAGATAAATATAAGCCTAGGGAGTTTGTAGAAGCCTTTAATCCCACCATAATCTCCATCAGCTTTCCAAAATTATCATAGATATAGTATAAAAACTCACTGTATTTGTCTAGGAAAATGCATCTTAAAGATAAATCTCTTAGCTTCACTTCTTGCATCCCCTAAGCGTCCAATGTATGAATATTCTGGAAGCATCATTATTAGGGAAGACTTGGTAAGACCCAAGGCTTATCCTCTTTTCCTCTCCTTCACTGTAACTGGCAGCCTAACACTATCCACTTGTTCCTAGCAGAGAAGCAACTTCTAAGGAAACTCAGAACACCAGGTGTAGAGGAGCTCAGATAGGCATCTGTAGTCGTGATTTGTAATTCCTACGTCAATGGGGAAGCTCTGATTATGAGTAGAGTATAACTAACTCACTCTGGACAGATCAATGTTTCTGGGGATCAAGGCAGTAATAAATGTAATTGCCATGAAATTGCCTATTCACATTTCATACCCAGATGCCTGTTATACTAGGGTTCATGCACTGGTCGGTATGCAATTGTGGGAAAGCAGCTTCTTTGGAAATGAGGGCTGCATGTTAGACTTGAATGGTGGTACAAAGTATTTAATGCCTAGTTTTACATGGTAGAGAGATTGAGCCTAGGAAAATAACATATTCTTGAACCCTCTACCCTTTGGACACTTCAAGTCCCTTTCCACCCTCAACTGAAATCCCATTATTAGAATTTAACATATGGCTAAATTGGTCAGACTTCATGTGAAAGACTGTGTCAAACTCTCTTTTACACTTTAATGGAGACGTAGAAAATTGAGATCTTGTACAGGAGGGAGTGAGCAAGCTGAAGAGTGAGATCACTTAGACTCATGAGGAAAAGTTGAAGGATATGAGATTGTGTGGCTGGAATGAGAGAAGACTAATGGAGATATGCCATCTGGAATGTTTCCAAGGGGCTTCCCATAGGGTAAAGAGAACAGCTGGGTTCTAGGGAACCCCAGGAGATAGAGAAAAGACCTGTTTATGGACTCTACAGGAAACTAAAGTTCAACTCAACCCAAAGAAAATTTTTTTCATAACAGTCTATAGACAAAAGATCTTCCTTATCACTGTAAGTGTCTGAGTAAGGTATAGGAACATGCCTTTCCAGGTATCCAGAAACCCTGAAATTCTGTTAGCTGTGGTCATACAGCTGCTAAGAGATGGATCCAAGACTTGAAATCATTGAATCCTGATGCCTACTATCACACTTTTGATCTCAGATCCTTCCTGATGACACAGTCTAACCCCAAACTCTGTAAAAAGTGGAAGCACAGCCTATGAAATATTTTATTCCTATTATCCCAAACCTCATTCTCTCAACTCAGAAAGATCTGCTACCATTGTCTCCACCATCCTGTTGATGTCCCAGGGCTCCTAGAAACATTCAGAGAAAGAAGAAACAATAGGCTAGATTTTCATAGGATTTCTCTTGGACCCTCTGCCCACTTTCTCTTCACCCTTTATTATTGACATTCAATATTTGTCAATACATAGCATGTGCATCTGCAAGTTGTGGTATGGTTGTGGGAGGCAGTAATTCCCTTGGTGCAAGCTGACCTGAAGGTGAGCTGAGCATTTACACTACTTCTCAGAGGTTTTACCAAATGTGCATCCATTGCTTAACAAGCTTCAGTTTCCACTCATTTTACACAACATTTAATTTTCCTGCTTTTGACAGGAAAGAAAAATAGGAGGAGGGGGATAAAAAGAGAAAGCAACCTGGAAAGGACTGAAGAAGAGGGATGGTGGGGGCACTGAAACCACTGAGATGTAATCAGCAGTGACACTGCATATTTATGGGCTTTAGTTGCCATGGAGATGGTTATGTAACTCCAACTGGTGATGAAATTTCATACTGCTTGTGGTGGTGAGCGATATTTCAGTCACTTAGGACTACTTTTATAAAGAACAAATAGAGTAGCTGAGGGGCCTTTTGTCTTGCCAGCTACAAGCCTGCACTAAGTTTCAGCCCTGCAAGCCAGTCATTTTCCAGTTTTCTGTGGGTAACAAAATGTTACCAATTATTCTCTAAGTAGAGCTAGGCACTTACTCCTCTCTTTGGCCCAGAATGGCTACCCACTGGCCTCAAAGAAAACATAAAAAATAAATAAACAAAAAGGCCCCTTTGGGGGATAGAAAGCCTATGTGTAAAATTTCAGCTTGGAAAGCTTGATTTTTGAGAGTTATGAATTGAGGAGAGGGCATCTATTCAGTAGCACAGAGTCCAAAGAATAGATATGTTCTCTATATTCAATCTCCCCCCCCTTCCCCTGCTACCCATCTTTCACATACAAATACACACCCACACACTTACACTCACATGCATTCACCTGCACTGTCAGTATCAGCCTCATCTTTTCACCTAAACCTTGCATTCACATGCACATTCATGTAGATTCATATGCACAAAGACATACATATTTGATTGTACTCAGAATTCACTCACAAAAATACACATTTGTTTGAACATAGATATTCATTCATTCATTCACAAATGTGCCTTGGCTTATTCTTTACTCCTACATTGTAAAATACATGTACATTCTTACACAGTTACCTAATTAGCTGAACCATATGAAACTGCCAATGTTAAAGTTTTGTGAACCTATAAAAATGGCAACTTCATATATTACAACCTATACATTTACATCCATATATATGCACACTATCACCCATATTCACTCTCTTACACACATTCAGATTCTCACAAACTCACAGATATTTTTATTTCCTCCCTCATATTCTCTCTCATGTGTTTATAAACATGTGAGCTCTTACACAAAAACTCCCACACATTTATTTTTCACTTGTTCATTTTCTTACATACATTCTCACAATTCTCAATATTCCTTTCTCTATTTTCTCATTCCTAATCTTTCATACTCAGTTACACACACCTACATGATGAATGTCTTCCACTTATACCCAGTACATCACCCACTCACTCATACACACTCCTTAACGGAGGCACCCTGAACCCAGAAGGCTATGGGAAAGGAGATAGGAATGTGACTATTATTCCTATTAGACAGATGAACTAAAGGACAGAGATGGAAGAGTGGCCTAAGTTTACCCATAGTCTACGGGTAGTCTCTACCATAGACTAAGTAGAGAGTGGAATGTCGATGTTTTGGTGCCAAATCCAGTGTTACGACTCCTGCACCATTTTTCTGTCAAGGAGAAAGTAATTTCAAGTGAAAACACTGTGCATGAATGAAAGAGAATGTAAATCTCTGACTCTTATGATCCATGTAGAAAGTCAAGGCTATATTTTAGATAAGTGGTTCTCAACCTTCCTAATGCCATGACCCTTTAATACAGTTCCTCATGTTGTGGTGCCCCCTAACCACAAAATTATTTTTGTTGCTACTTCATAACTGTAATTTTGCTGCTGTTATGAATTGTAATGTAAATATCTCATATGCAGGATGATATTTTCATTGATTGCAACCCACAGGTTGAGAACCGCTGCTTTAGATGATGCCTTGTGGTTCCTCTACATTCCATTCACAACTTAGAAAATGGTCTCTTTATTAAACTCTCCTTGAATTCTCCTAATTTGCACGTGTCATTTCCTTGTTGGACCAAAGTACAAGGGAAATCTTCAGAAATCAGGTCTGTTACTATTCCTCTGAATTCTAGAAGATGAACCTGGCTTGATTTTCCTGTATTGACCAGGGTGCCTTAAAATGCCTGGTTGTTGCTACACTGGGAGCCCTCTCAGAGTGGCTCTTCAGCAGTAATCAAGATGTTTGTCTGAGGATCTTTCAAAGCCACATGGCCAATTTAAGGGGAAAGAGCCCCACACATTTTACAAGTATATTCTTTATATCATTTCAGCTTGGTTTCTACATTATGTTCCCCATAAACCAGGCCTAGAGCCCAGGTCCCAAGTTTCAGGAAGTTATATATTTTCCACACGAGCTCTGCAAAGGGTTTAGGAGAAAAATCATCAATGACATCTCATGGGGCTGTTTGAAGGGTTCAAACATGGGACAGGAAACAAAAACGAAAGAAAGTCTTCCTGCTCCAATAGCCAACATTTTCATCCAAGTTGCCTGAGCCTGCCTATGATGTTAATTAATGTGTCCCTTCTAGTGGAAGAAAGGCAGAAATATACCCAGAAAAGGATAGAAAATTATTTGTCAAAGGTTGCACAGTAAGTTAGAGCTGGAATTAGATGAGGACTCAGGAACCCTTGGTTCTTGCCACTAGCTGTACCATTTCCAGTTTGAACTGATGCCCCTCAACTTCCCTCCCTAATTAAATTTTCTACTTTCAAATAATATGAGGGTACAAATTATGATGTTACATTGTTTACATTTATTAGGTAAAGTTCAAGTTGTAAGTGAGCTCTTCACCCAGGGGCCTGTGCTGTATATTCTCACATTGTGACCATTAGATAAGAACTCACCAATATCCTCCCCTCCTCCCCCTTCCTCTTTCATTCTTATACTTAAAGTTAGAGGTTGGGGAAAGGAGACAACTATTTCAATCTCACTTACCACCTGGAAATGCATCAATGTTCCTGGATCATGTTTTTTTCTGTGAAAGACTAAGAAGAGATACTTCACTGCCCTTATCCTGAGCCTATTTCCTCGTACTTATTCTCAGGCACGACGTTTCCCCATTATTGACTATAGGAGCATCATATTTAGGAGGAACCTCGAGACTATTTAGATTAGAAATTTTCAAATTGTTTTCCCCCAAGATGCTTCAGAACTACCACGGAATTGTGAAGATAATTCTAAGCAAGTAGGGCTCCATAGTAGCATCTCTTCCATTTAACCACTACTGTTCGTTGCTGTTTATTGTATCCTCAAGCCACAAAAGCAGGTCTGCGGGTTGTTTTTTTTTTTGTTTGTTTGTTTTTTGTTTTTCAAAATCACATAATAAATTAGTCCATAGCAGATTCAGTCAGGCTGTGGCTAATGAAGATTCTTTCCATGTGTCCCCAACCCAGCTATCATTTGGCATTGACCTCACAGTTTTCCCTGCCAGTAGCCTTGAAGTGCATGAGGGCAGGAACAAACACATTATTTCCTAGGGACCTAGAATATCTGATTGTGAAAGGGGAGCCACTACCGGAGTGCTTGCAGGGAGAGGCCCCTCCTGGCAAAGTGTTTGAAATGGCTAGGGCTGGATTGTTCAAAGCCACCATCTCTGGCCTGGCAGCTTTTCCCTCTGCATTCAAAATCCTCAGTCCACCAAGGAGCTTTCCATTCAATAAAATAAACCTTGAACTTGGAACACAAGCTTTGGCCATGGAAATCACTATGATGATGGGTAAAGAGGCGATACTAACTGTCCTTCAGCCTATAGAAGGATTTTGGCTATTGCAATAGTAAAGTGCTGGTAGTACCTGTATTTGGGGAAAAGTACATTTGAGTAATTCTTACAGATCATGTTCTACCACCAGAGAATTGTAGAATGTTGTTCTTGGGCCTCTTATTGGGGAAAAGGTTAGAGGGAAGTATTATATCAGTAGACATCCTGTTTTATGATCTAAATTGCCCTTGCCAACTCACAATGAAGTATAATGACCATGTCCAATTTCTCTTTCTCTGTATCCTGAATATTCAGGAGGAAATACTCTGGGATAGTGAAACATAATTCATCTTTGAAGTGTGCTTGTACAATGAGTTCAGAACATTCTCAACTGTCATAAATGATTCCTCTGAAGCTTCATTGGGCACTTGGATAACCTAAAAAAAGTAAACAGAGTAGAGCCAGGAAAAATTTTGGTGGATATGATCTGAAACCACCAGAGATAAGATAGTAAGTGCACAGTTTCATCCATTCCCTGCTTATTTTATGTTGGTGCATTACTTCTGAGCACAGAAGAACCCAAGGCTGGCTATGAACTTCTGCCTGCTACCTTAAGTATGGCTTTTACTTCTCAAAGTAAAAAAATGATGTGAAGTCAAGCAGACGCACTACTCTTTGTATGATAGGCTCAGTTCATGGGATACAAGAGGAAATTTTGAATTGAGCTGGCAGAGACAATTGTGAGGTGGAAAGCAATAAATCTAGGCTGGAAAAAGGCAGGCAGTGACATGGGTAATGAGGAAGTTGTTACACAAAGAGGAAGATTTTGACAAATTCACCAAGTAATTAAATTAAACTTACAACAGGTACTAACACATACACATTGATGCAGCACAAATTGCTATGTGCTGGGAAAGTAAGGAAGGAGAAGATTGGGTAAACATGGAGAGAATTTCAGCTGATTGATAAAATGATTGGAACAAATTTCTTATAAACATGGCAACTTTGGACTTTGTGGGGATGATTAGATGTGAGTAGAAGGTGTTTATGGTCTTCAAAACAGTGAACGATTCTGACAGAATCTACATGGTGGTGTACAGATTTTCACTATAAACCTTTTGTAATTTCTTTGAATAAGTGGAAAATATCTTAAAATATTGGAGAAAAAAGTTGATAATAGGAGGAGAGGGTATAAAGCCTACAGTGTATAAGAAAAGGATGGCACTGGGTTCAAGGTACAATTCTTTCACTATCCCCACAAGTCCTAAGTGCGTCATGGTCCCCAGTCTGCTGTAGGCATTCAGGAAGTAAGATTTATTATTATATTCAATGCATAAGACAGGCAGGACACTCATGACTCATGAGTCTTGGCAGGAAAACAAGACCAAAAGATTTGCTTTGACTGATAGTATTATAACTTGAAAGGTTTATTTCTGAACTAATTATGTAACGTAGCTTCGAAAGAGCACATTTTAAGATAAAGATTTGAAGCCATCAGGAAGGCTGGGAGAGTTGGGAGAAAGCTTTAATCATATACCCTTACTGCATTTTCATCAATGTTTTATCAATTACTCCAGTAAGATTAGCCCACATTCCAAAATCTCAAAACTACAGATGTTGGCATATATGTGGTAAGAAGGGAATACTTCTACAGTGCTGGTGGGAATGCAAGCTGATACTTTTTTGGAAAGAAGTTTAGAGAGCACTCAAGGAACTAAAAATAGACATACCATACAATCCTGCAATTCCTCTACTATATATTTACCCAGATGATAAAAATTCATTTTACAACAAAGACATTTGCATCAGTATGTTTATTGCTGCCCAATCATAATTGCCAAGACAATTATGTAAACAGCCCAAGTGCCCATCGACCCATGAATGGATTAACAAATTGTGGTATATATACACCATGGATTTCTATGCAGTTATAAAAAAAATATGGAGATTTCATATCTTTTATGTTTACCTGGATGGAGCTAGAATATATTCTTCTTAGTAATGTATCTCAACAATGGAAAAAAAAAAGTATCCAATGTACTCAATACTACCATGAAATCAATATGTAATCACCTACACATTCATATGAATGGCAAAACATAACTATATTCCAGAAATTAAAAGCGAAGAGGAGAGAGATGGGAGGGGACAGGGTAAATAGGAGGAGGGATGGTATTTGGGGGGACATCATCTAATTTGCATGATGTAATGGTACATTTCAAAACTTTTAAGAAATGAGTATAATTGTGATAGGTGTGTTACTTAGTTCAATGTAAGCATTTAACATTGTATATCAAAGCAGTACACTGAACCCCATAAATGCATCAATGTATAAAGTTATGATTTAATAAATAATAATAATAAAACTTGAAATCAGAAATCTAGTTATTTCATCAGGAGAATTATATATTAGGTGACTAATCTATTCAGGAAATTTTACATACATCAGTTAGTAAGCTCTATAAAGCAACTGAGGCTTAGAAAAGCTAAATAACTTATTCCAGATGAGATAGTTAGGAAAAAGAAGGAGGCCTGAGGTCAGTATCTTGACTCCCTTCCCAAGATTATTTCTGTAGCATGATGAATATTAATAATGATATATGGAGAGCCCCTACTCAAAGGCTTCTTCAGGGGAAGACTAAAGTCATCTTTCATCATTCAATTTATTATAATTAATTATACAGTATTAATTATAATAATTTATTATATTCATCATTATTACATTAGCATAAGTCAGTTTCTCAGACCTATTATGTTACATGGGAAGACCATGAAAACATGGAACATAAGACATGAAAATGCATCAGGGAAGAAAAAACTCTGAATTATAGAATGATAGAGGGGACAGGCCTGATGGCACCCTGGAGGGGGGGTCTGGCCAGCTGATAATGTGGCTAATACAACAGTTCAGAGTTCACAGATTGAAGGATTTTGGCTCACTTCCTCAGTGGGAAAAGAAACACCTCACTAATATGAAGAGTACACTATGCATCTCAAAGCCTCAAGTTCTTCATTTGTGAGAAGCTGACATGACAGTGCAATGTATAAATAATAACTCAGAATCTGGATTGAGGATGTCTAGGTATGAGTCTTATCCCTGTGACTGTCTAGCTGTTTAAATTTTGGCAAATTCCTTAACCTCCCTCTGCCTCAATCGTATTTAAAATGAGGATAAAATAGTATCTATCTCACACAGTTGTTCTAAGAAATGTGTCAGTAGAGGCAAAACACTTAAAAGAGTGATAGTTAGCTGGTCATTATTGTTAAAACTCAGAACCCATGGCAGTTAGACTTATAGCACAAGTACATCCTTTGATATCTGTTTGGATTCCCAGAGTAGACAGCATAAGTCATCCTAAAGATGCTTCAGATATTGTTTTGTGGAAGTGAGATATGTGACAAGCTGAGAACCTTTCAGAAAAAGTCATGTAGCATATCCTGACATCCAAATAGATGTTGGCCTTGTATGAGTTCCCTAAAAGGACCAAAGTTATGTCTTATATAGATACTAAGATATATGTTCAATTTTTCTTTAAAAGCACTGGCTTCTCATAGATAAAATTCTTGACTCTTTGAATGCCACCCACAGGGAAAAACATAGTAAGATGATCATTGGAAATAGTTTTGAACACTGAAGTAAACCTTGAGAAAAGTAGGTTCTCAGACAAGGAGATTTGTTACCCATGGCAGTGGAAAGGCTTAAACTTCCTTAGTAATGGAAAGTAGCTAAAGGCCAGTCCTTGGACCCTCACCTTCTTTAGGGAGAAGAGAATCCCTACCCAGGCAGGCACTCTATGTCTTGGGAGCTTTCATTCTTTCTTTCTCTGGGTGGATATTATGACTAGTATTCTCTAATTATGAAGCAAACTATGAACATGGTTCATGAGCCATGGCCCCATGTGCCCCCATCTCCTGGGTCTCTGAGTTATGACATTTGTATCTCTGAGTTATGACATTTGCTAGTCATCAGTCATGTATTTTAATTTTAACATAGTCTAGCTTGTTTGTTCTTTTGAGACAGTTGTAAAACTGTGCCTCATATATCCTAAGGTATTCTAAAGAAGTAGCCTAGGAATTTACCTAGAAATGATGGTTCCCCACTTTGCCTACAACAGATCTACTTTATCTATTTTCTATAGTATGAACCCCTGTTGATTTTATTTGTGTTAAAGGTTCTATTGTTAAAAGTAGGTTGAAAAACTCCTACCGTAAACTGATGAAATTATTTCAACATTCCACAAGTGTCAATATGTTGGCAATGAAAGGACATACATTTGAGTTGCACCCCAGCTACTATCAAAGTGCAAGTCATTATTTTTGAGACAAAAATTAGCCATAATATATGAAGGAAAGGAGATTTGATTCCTGCCTTCAAGAATCTGGGGTAAAATTAAGAAGACAGAAAAAACATCCTGGAATAACTTTAGCCTTTAATATTTTAGAATCAAAACTATATGGTTCAAATTTTAGGAACTCTGAAAAGAAAGATAATGAGAAATACTAGGTGGAAATGTAACTGATATCCAAAGGATGAGAAAGTATGGTTATCATAGGCAATAAATACATAATACAAGAGGTAAAGATGAGAGTGAGGACGGTGTTGGGAGTGAGAGAGATTATGGGAGAAATGAACTCTGTAAGGGGTGGTTGATTCTGGGGACTAGTGACAGAAGTCATTGGCACCAGAATGGGAAGATGAAATGTCAAGAAGAAGAATTTAGAGTTGCTGTGCCTTCTGATCATATACATGGTAGATAAGGAGGGGGAGAGGAGTGCTCAAGGATGGCAGCACTAATTGAGAGGACTCCAGGGGTCCTCAAACTTTTTAACCAGGGGGCCAATTCACTGTCCCTCAGACCATTGAAGGGCCAGACTGCAGACCCCGGGATGAGTTGGCTGCTAAGCAGGACAGGCAATGATGATAAAAACACCTGGCTGGCCGAATAAATGTCCTAGGTCGGCTACATGTGTCCCATAGGCCATAGTTTGAGGATGCCTGAGTCTTAAACAATGGGGCCCACTCATAAGTTGCTTTGGAAACAGGTCCCCATCCCCTTTGGACTTTATCTCAGTGCTTGTAACTCTACTCATCAATCACTTGGTTTTTCTTTTCATTAGTTGGTTATTTATCTAGATTTCTTTTGCTGTGGTCAAGGCCTATCTCTCCATGCCTTATAACATCTAATATAACATTCTACAGAGAGTACATTGTCATGGAATTTTTTTGGACACAAAATTAAAACCATTTAAAGGCAAACCAAAAGCCTATGGCTGCTGATGAACATTGGGAGAAAGTTGCAGGGGAGGGTCTGTGATCTACCATCCCTACCATCTCTCCAGAACTTCTCCACACCTCAGGCAATCTGCACAATTCTTCTGCTATTAACGGATTTTAGTTTCTTAATTTTACAGATGGCAAAACTAAGACTCAGAAAATTAATGGAGTTTGCCCAAGGTTTCCTAAGTAACGGCAAGGTGGGACTGAAACCTGGGTCTTCTGTTTGCAAATCCACTGGCTTTCTATACCTGTCATCTATTTGGAAACCCTAGTGCTAAGAGCCACCTCCCATACTTTTCTGTGCAATTTTCAGTCACAGCAGAGCCGTAAACCTTCTCAAATATCTAATTTCTCTCTGCCCTCAATTATAGAAATAGTGAATATAATTAGCTAAGGAGAAGTGGCAGAAACACTGGGTTGGAGTCAAAGATCCTGGTTTCTAGCTTGATTTTTGCTGAAACCTCAGTCCCAGTCTATAAATTAGTCACCATGAGGAGCTCTACTGCATTTCCCATTCTCTCAGGACAGGAAGCATATGCCTTATCTCTCTAGATTGCTAAGAGACCCAAGATTACAATGCTCTGTAGTCTGATTCTTTCAATCCATTACCCTGTTCTATAATAAGATTAATCAATTCATAAGGTGGAAACCTGGAGACCTGGTATCATGGCAATATTTTTAATGATTGAGTGATACCCCTTGAACCATTGGGCTTGGTTGACTTTGGTGCATGTACTTCACCACATTTTTATTAAAGGTATCTCTTTGCCTACTTAGCAAGGATTCTCCCAACCACGAAGCTGCTAAATTCTGCTCTTTGCCTTCCTCCCTTTGTGTGTTTATGCTTTGTTGGTAGACAGCCAGAGATAATTGTGATTGGTGCATCCTAACTCATAAATCTGGGAGATCAGATGATATATTTTATTTATCATTGCTAACTCAAAGATGGTCAACTTCCAGTGGCAGGAGAAAATAAATAAAATGACAATGATGAACTCTTTCATACTTTTCTTTTAAACAAATACTTGCCTAGGTATATTATTGCTGGGCAAGCACAATGTGAAAGTATTGCCTTCCTGGAAGCTTGCATGGATGGGGCCTCATTTCAGTAATTGATTTTTCCCCTATTCCATTGTCCTTTTTGTCTGCTTCTCATTTCTCTTCAGGGTAGGTAACATGTGCTCATTACTAATCCCTGAGGATAGGAGACAAAGCATGAACTTCAGCCTACTTCTCCTCTCTCATACCTCTTCAAAAATCCACACTATGAGGAGCCACATCCTTATAAGTTAAGCTGAGTAGCTGAGCTCTCAACTCCACAGATGTATTCAACTCAAATGGAGCTATTCCTGTTTAGCCCAGTGAAAATTTTTAGAGGCACCAGGGCCTAGATTCAAAAATGCATTTAATAGTAGAATCTTGAGGAAGTAGCTTCTGTAAGCCTAACTTGAGACTCTGTAGAGAGCTATAGCTACAACCTCATTCTATGAAGTTACATTGGATTCAAATTCTGTATGAGTCTGGACAAATTGATTTATCTAGCTATTCCTGAAGTTTCTCATCTGTAAATGGAGATCATAATGGGTAATCCTTGTAGAATTGTTGAGAGAATTAAATGACTTAATCTGTATTATAGATTTAGCTCAATGCCTAGAACATAGCAATTGCTCAATAAATGTTAATCATAATTGTTAATAATAAAAGCAGACAACAAAAGTGTTACCATGGGAAAAGCACTGTGTTTGGAACAAGAAGGACTGGTATTAATTTCTAGGTCTCTTACTCTTTAGCTGGGTGAGAACTTAATTCACCTTCAACCTCTCCCATCCTTGGCTTCCTCAGCCATAAAATGGTGATAATGGTAATGTCTGTTAATTAAGTTGTTTCAACAATGGCACAAGATCAGTAGTCAAAAATACTTTGCATTCAGATGTTATCAACCAACATTCTTGCAGCTCCTACTATGTGCCGAGTTATGGAGTAAGGCAGGGGTCCTCAAACTTTTTAAACATGGGGCCAGTTCACTGTCCCTCAGACCGTTGGAGGGCCAGACTGCAGGCCCCAGGATGAGTCAGCTACTAAGCAGGACAGGCAGTGGTGATAAAAACACCTGGCGGGCTGGATAAATGTCCTAGGCAGGCTGCATGTGGCCCACAGGCCGTAGTTTGAGGATGCCTGGTAAGGGTTGGGAAGAAAATCTTTGGTAATACTTGAGTTCTTTATTCAAGTTCTCATGGTTCAATTGTGGCAGACATTCCTATAGACAAATAATTAAAATTAAAAAAAATGTGCAGTTGGTTGCCTTTGCTCAGTGGTTAGAACACCAGCCCTGTATACCATGGGTAATGAGACCAAACCTTGCCTGAGCCTGATTATGAAAAAAGTAAATAAGATAAATAAAAGAAAAGAAAAGAAAGTAAAATAAAATAGTATATGTGAGCCATCAATACAGAAATGTATACAAAGTCCAATTACTTCAAGGGGTTAGGGAAGCATTGTTGAAGTAGTCAGGAAATGCTTTCTGAAGGATGTGATGCCTCACATGGCTTTTGATAAGAGAAAAATAATTTTCTGAATAAACATAATAGGAAGGGCTTTCTAGACCAAGGCTAAGACACAGAGGCAATAAATCACCTAAGTATGATTGGGAAATGCTACATCTATTCCATTCTTAGAAAATGTAATTTTAAGAGAAAGCAATGGAAATGGAGCTGGAAAGATATATTTTGGACCTTATTAAGAAAAAAACCTTAAATGCCCTACTAAGAAAATATTTTTTTAATTATTATATGTAAACAGCACATGTGTAACACTTGCTATACACTATACACTATTCAGGAACTTTATAAATATTAATTCATTTCATCCTCGAATGAATCCTATGATACAAGTAGTAGTATTGATACACACAGAGATTATATAATATTCCCCACATCTTAAAAATAGTAACCAGAAGAACCAAGATTCCTACCTAGGATTTCTCGTTTCAGGGTCCATACAGAAGTAGAATAATAATCTCTTTATTATACCCCAAACTAAGCCACTCACTCCCATACCCTTAGCCTGTTCTGAGATTGAATATTCATGTGGCCTTGTTCTTTTTTTTTTTTTTTTTTTTTGCAGTTTTTTGGCTGTGGCTGGGTTTGAACCTGCCACCTCCAGTATATGGGGCTGGGACCCTACTCCTTTGAGCCACAGGCACTGCCCCATGTGGCCTTGTTCTACATGGGCTTGGTCATCTCTCTACCACTCAGAGCTCTTTCCATGACATTAGTTGTAACTTTCTGGAGTTCTAGGGGTTGGTCTTTTCCTCAGTTTCAGTGATGATAACATGACACACTTTCTGGATGGCTTTTTGACCCAAGTTAATAATTTTTTGATGTTACTAAATAAATACTGGACATGACCTCATTATGTTTCATCAAACTCTCTGCCATCCATGCCACAGGTTGCATGGATTGGGAGGAGCAATACCAATACCTTCAAGATCTTTTCTGAGTCCATCTAGCTTCATAAAAATAGCCTCTCCTCTCTTATTCAAAATAGTCTGAAGATGCCAGGAGTAGGGGAAAGCTACTCTTTGGTATGATTGCCTTACTTCAGGTTATTTATCTGCCTAAGCTAGAATAATAATAATAGCCTGTGTTTTTCTTGACCTTTAAATTCCCTGAGGCTCTTTCACATACATTTGTTATCTGATTTATTCTTCCTGAAAACATTTGATGTTAGTATTAACCTGTGTTAACCTAATTTTTTTCAAATGAGTAAACTGAAGCTTAGATATAGAAGGTGGCTTGCCCAAGGTATCACAGCTATCAAGTGCCAGAAACTCAGAGCACAATCTCACCATAAGGGTTGAATAGCTCCTGCTCATACTGCCATAGTGATCATAAAAATTACCTTGATTAAGGGCATCTGCACAGCTGACTGAGATGAGAAGTGTAGTGGAAAGCTTTGATGGATTTAATGAAGTATCTAGGATTATAAATCTTCTGACCACAGTTAGAAAAAAAGCCTTCAGAGAACTTCCACCTTCAATTTAATTGTAGTGAACAGTTTGTGGCCTCAGAATCATCTGATTGTCTGCAATCCTCCCCTCTTCTCACTCCACTGTCTATGTTTTAGTCAATTACATAAAGATTTGGGTTTCTCTGAGGAGGGTAATTTCTCCAGCCCTTTACTTGCATTTACACAATGAGTCACTATAGATACTGTCTCCCACACAGGCTCTCTTTTATTTCTTTCTAGTTGTAGGTACAAACCCTCAATTTCAGGTCAAACTGCACTCCCTGTAAGTATTTGAATGCCTATCTAATACTTCTGTTTCTTCCCCTGGAAACAGGCCTTCATCACCAAGCTTCCACATTTAACCAATTTTTTACCTAGAAAGAGCTCCTTTAAAAGCTTCAACTTTTTGTCTTAAGCATACTGAACTCATGTCTGTTTTTTCTCTGTTGCCATCTGGATTTTCTGTCTTGTCTGAGAGTGTCTCCTTCACTCCAAGATGAAGCAAATATTTTCTCTGACAAAAGATAACAAAACCAGTCAAAAGATAAAGAATAAACTCATATGAGATAAAAGGTTAGTGTCCTTGTCAGATAGCTTTTTTTCCACTCAGAAGACTTTTGTTTTCATGTAGTTGAGTCTGTTGGTGTTTTCCCAATGGTTATTGGCCTAGAGCAAAATCCATAATCTTTTTAACGTTAAATGAACAAAGCAAGTTTATTTTTACTGTCTGAGAGTGAAGTGAGATGATATTGTAAAAACATGTGCATAATATCTGTATGTTTATTTAAATAAATTTATAGGAACATGGAGAAAGATGTGGAAGGAATTATGCTAAATTTATATTATCAGTTACTTCCTAAATGAGATGATGAGAGACATGGAGGAAATAATTAATACTTTCTTCATGCATTTCTGTGTTAGTTACCTGTTAGAATGAGGTAGAATCACTTGTTAAAAAAAATAACCTACACAGTACCCTTTCATACTTTACCTGAGGTATTTTAGACCTGAATGTTGTGGTGGGGAGAGGAAGTGGGAGTAGATAACTAAAGAGGAATAACTGTCTTCCAGAAGTTCATAGAAGTTAAGAAATTAGTATACCTAATAACAAGTGCTAGAGTGAGGCATAATAAGACTTAAATAAAATATAGAAATAAAGACAGAACCTCTGGAAGCTTCTAAAGACCAAGTTCACAGCAACTACAGGAAGTTTACTTGGAACTTTTTTTTTTAACTTGAGGCTCCTTTATTCCATGAATATTTACAGAACATCAACTATAGGCAAGACATTGACATAATCATTGAAGATAACATTGGGGCAAATATATCAAGTTTATGAGGAAACAAAAGCATTATCTACAAATCAATACAGTTCTATAATGCAGTACTCTGCGTTGTGGAACTTTTTCTAAAAGACAAAACCCTATGTCTTCCTCTCAAGTCAGCATCTCCTCAAGACTGACTGCCATGACTTCATGACCTTAAGGAAGACATGGGCCACAAGAAAGCTCAACTTAATCTCTGTGCTCTTGGTTGAATCACACAAACAAGAGCAGTAAATACACAAATGTTTAGTTTAAAGGTGTCTCCAGTCTTTAGAAATCCATCTTTCCAAAGCACCACTTTTTATGAATTCCTCTGCTCAAGAAATGTCAGTAACTCCCTTTCCATATTAATTCTGAAATCCACATTCTTGTCTTTCACATACTCAAAAAGATACTCTAGTTGTACTCACCTTTGGAGTTGGTTTCAATCTAGAAGTATGGTGGTTTCAAGTTAGATCCCTCTCATCAGAATCCTAGGTTGGACACCTAGCTTTGCCACTTACAAGTTTTACAACCTTGAACCAATGACTCAATCTCCCTCAGTTTCATTATATGCAAAATGGGGATGAAATGGTGTCTTTTTTCAAGTTCTCCTTTACAAGAACCAGTTCTGCATACCAGCTGGTTCAATTTTATTAGTGGTTCAATTATATTATTTTTTTTCTTATTAATATTGTTAGTCTATTTGTCAGAGCATATTTTCCATAGATACAATCATTTCAGCTATTAGCAACTACCTATGACCTTCTTATCCTTTACGTTAAAGGAAAGACAACTTTATGGAAAGAGTTCTAGACGTATAAGTCAGCCTATGAACATAAGCACATAAAAATGCTTATAAGCACACACAGTTTTCTGTATACATTCATGTACAAAATTCTCTTCTTCCCTATATGCCCATGTGTAAATACATAGACACACATTCTTGCTGAGGATTGGAATATTTTATAAAAAAAATAATAATAAGTTGCTCTGAATGTAAAAACTCCTCATTGCTGTGCTGAGCAGACAGACTCTCAGACACTTCTTATGCCCTTGTAATAAATATGAATATAATTAAAGGATAGAAAAATACTGCAGACAAAACTTCCAGACAAGAGCTGTCTGAAGGTAGTCCCTATGGAGACAATGAGACAGGCACTTCAGTGAGATGCCAGGTCTTTTTTTCTTATTTAGTCATTTTACAGAACATTTTTTAAGTCAGGCTGGATAGGCAGATTGTATTTATTGTCTGGGATAGGAGAATTAAGAGGGAAGCTTCTCAGGCTGAATGGTCTAAATGGAAAATGAGTAGAACGCCCCTCAAGCTTGACCTAAGCCTCAGAAAAACATGTTTAACTGTAGGCTTCATTAAACTAGAGGGTAATGGATCTGGCTCTTTAGTTAGGAAAGGGGAGCCTGGGAATGTTCTCTTATAAATATCTGAAGAGTAACAATTACCCAAAGGTTCACCTTCTCTAGGATGCCTTAAGTAACATCCTTTGCAACTTTTCTAAGGTAACTCTTGAGTTAGTTGATAGGAAGTAAATTTTATAATTTGAGGAAATTTTCCATTTCATCTAAGTTACCTAATTTGTTGGCAGACAGTTATAGTATTTCTTTATAATTCTTTTGTAGTTTTTTTTTTAAGATGGATAATAATGTCCCTTATTCATTTCCTCTTCTAGCAGTTTGATGCTCCTATCTTTATTTTCCTGATCAAATTAACTAAAGGTTTGTAAATTTCATTGATCTTTCCTAAGTATTTTTTCCTTTGGTTTAATTGTTTATCTCTGTTGCTTTCTAATAACTAATCATTGTTTTTTTTTTCTTTTAAGTTCAGTTGCTTTAGGTTTAGTTCGCTCTTCTTTTTACTACTGTCTTAAGTTGGAAGGTTAAGTTATTGATTTAAAATCTGTCTTCCTTCCTAATATATGCTTGTACATCTATAAGTTTCTTTCTAAGCACAGTTGTAGCTACATACTGTAAGTTTGGATATGCTGTACCTTCCTTTTAATCTATCTCAGTATTTTCTTATTTTCTTTTTGATTTATTCTTTAACCCATTGGGTGTTTATAAGTGTGTTGTTTAATTTTCATTACTTTATAAATTTCTCTAATCCTTTCCAATTAAAAATTAATTCCATTCTATTTTGACCACAGAACATATTTGGTGTTATTTTATGCTTTTAAATTTATTAAAGGTCATGTTATGGCCCACCATATTCTCTTTCAGGGAGAATATTCCCTGTGCACTTGAGAAGATGTGTATTTCTACTGTTGAGTGGTATTTGTCAGATTTATCTATTAGGTCTAGTTAATTTGTAGTTGTTTTAATCTATTTCCTGTTGACCTTCTGTTCACTCATTTTATCAATAATTAAAAGTAAGGTATTGCAATCTCCAACTATTATTGTTAGAGTGCCTTTTCTTTCCTTCATTTCTGTCAGTTTTTGCTTCATGTATTATATTTTGTATGTTCTGCTCTTTAATGAATATATATTTACATTTGTCACATCTTCTTGATGGGCTGAAACTTTTATTATACTATGTCCTTCTTCATCTCTAGTAACTTATTTGCATTAAAGTCTGTTTTGTCTGATATTGGTATAATCATTCTAGTTTTCCAGTAGGTGCCATTTACATGATATGGATTTTTCTGCCCTTTTAATTTCAGTCTATTTATGTCTTAGAATCTGAAGTATGTCTCTTTCACAGAATATATAGTTGGAGCTTCATTTTTATACAGTCTGAAAATCTTTGCTTTTTGTTTGGATTTTTAGTACATTCACATTTATTGCTAATATTTTTGGAGTTATGTCTGATTTTAATTTTTATTTTCTACATGTTTCATGGTTTTATTTTTTGATCCATTGTTCTTATATTCCTTTGTTTCACATGGAATGAATATTGTCCAATGTAGCATTTTAATTTCACTAACGGTTTTCACTATATTTTCATGTTTATTTTTAGTCATTGCTCTAGAGTTTACCATATCGAGTAGTCTTCATTTATTCATATTTTTTCTCCTGGGGCTTCTGTTATCTGTGGTCAATCATGATCCATAAATAGGTGGATATAGCTCAACAAGATTTCTTTTTTTTTTTTTTTTTGAGATGGAGTCTCAAGCTATCCCCCTGGGTAGAGTGCCATGACATCACAGCTCATAGCAACCTCCAACTCCTGGGTTCAAGCGAGTCTCCTGCCTCCGCCTCCCAAGTAGCTGGGACCACAGGTGCCCGCCACAACGCCTGGCCATTTTTGGTTGCAGCCATCATTGTTGTTTGGCGGCCGGGCTGGGGATTCGAACCCGCCACCTTAGGTGTACGTGGCTAATGCCTTAGCCGATTGAGCCACAGGCGCCGAGCCTCAACAAGATATCTTAAGAGAGACATAAAACATATTTACATACCTTTTTACAGTATATTATTATAGTTTTTACATTTTACTGGTTATTATTGATCATTTTTACTATGCCTAATTTATAAATTAAACTTTATCTTAGGCAAGTATGCGTAAGATTTGAATTATCAACTAGGATCACTTGCTTTCAGCCTTTGGAACTTCCTCTAGTGTTTCTTATGAGGCAGATCTGTTAGAAACAAATTATCTGAGTTTTTGTTTATCTGGTATGGTCTTTATTTGCCTTATTTTTTTAATGGTAGCTTTGCTGGATATAGGATATTTGTTCAACTTCATTTTTTCTTTGAGCACTATAAATATGTTATGTCATTGTCTTCATGAGAAGTCAGTTGTTAATCTTATTGAGGTTCCTTTGTGACTGGTATGACATGTTCCACTTGCTGCTTTCAAGAATTTATCCCCCTTTTTGACGTTTAGCATTTTATTATGTTGTGTTCCTTGTGAGTCTCTTGCAATGTATTTTACTTGGAGTTCATTGAGCTTCCTGGATGAGTAGTTCATTGTTTTTCACTAATTTCTTTTGAAGAATTTAGCTATTATTTCTTCAAATATTTTTTTCTTCTACATTCTTCTTTTCCTGGTGCTCCCATTATAGATATATTGGTATCCTAAAAGTGACCCATATATTTCTGAGGCTTTGTTCAGCTTATCCCTTTTTTTATCTGTGTTCTTTATTTTTTGATTTGTGTAATCTCTATTGATCTTTATTCAATTTTGCTAATTCTTCTCCCTAAGTGAATTTATTGTTTAGTCCATGTGGCAAATATTTACTTCAGTTATTATAATTCTCAACACCACAATTTCCATAGGATTCTTTATTGATATTTTCTATTTTATATGTCATTGTAGTTTGACCTTCTTTTACTTCTTTGATAATGCTTTCTTTTGGTCCTGTGAACATATTTTTAATAGCTACTTTTAATGGTTTTAGTCCAACATCTGATTGATCTCCTATGTAGTTTCTATGACCTACATTTTCCTCTAATGTGGAGGCTATACTTCCTTGTTTCTTTTCATACTTTGTCTATTTTTTGGTTAGGAATTAGACATTTCAGATATTATATTATAAAAACTGTGTATATTCCTGCCCCTACTTTGGGAGTGGCTATTATTATTTACTGATTTATTTGCTTAGTGAATGGCTAGATTATTTTAGTGGCACCATAGTGTTAAGTCTTTGATATTGTTTCTCAGGTTGGCACAGCTTTGGGGCATGTCCAAATCACCCTTGGATGACGGTATTTCCGGTATGATATTCTTTCACTCATACCCTGACCACCATCAGGTGTTATGCTCCACTAATTATTGGCTGATTTCTCTATAATTTACAACAATTCCATGGAATGCAATTTCTTCTACAAACTAATCACATCTTATTGGGAATCTTTTGACAAAATAGTTTTGATATTTGGATGCAATATTTGTTTTAACCCCCAGGAGGACTGTGCCAAGCTGTTTTGTTTCTAGGTTCAGTACTAAATACTAGCCAGCCTACATTCTAGGCTCTATCTTTACTAGTTCTATCAATCTCCTTCTAATTGCTATTTACTACAACCTCTACTGTTCTTGAGAGGGTCCTCAGGTTTAAAGTTACCCAATCTTTATTGAAAATGATGTAATTTCTTTTGAGAAAATATTAAGAAATATTATTATTATTTTTTGAGACAATCTCACTTTATTGCCCTCGGTAGAGTGCTATAGTATCACAGCTCACAGCAACCTCCAGCTCTTGGGTTTAGGCTATTCTCTTGGCTCAGCCTCCTGAGAAGCTGGGACTACAGGTGCCTGCCACATACCTGGCTACTGTTTTGTTGCAGTTTGGCCAGGGCCAAGTTCAAACTCATCACCCTAGATATATGGAGCCGGCGCCCTACTCACTGAGCCATAGGTGCCACCCAAGATTAAGAAATATTTTATAGCTTTTTCTCTCCACCAGGAAAAATCTGTCAGCCAGAGCTCTGGAACTGAGGGTGGGAATATTGCAAGATTCCCACTAGTGACACTCTTGGTGTAGAAGCTTAGCACTCAGTGGACATGTAATGAGAAGTCAGCAACCTCTGGTGAATGATCCTGTCTTTTTCCTTGTGTGGAAATACTAAATCATGAGCTTTGGTTCAGAGTCAGAGAGAGAGGAAGCCCTGCCTTTATTTTTTTGGCTATAGTGTTCAGGAGTGGACTTACTATTTTACTGAGTTGGAATGAAAGAAGAAGGGAAAAGTCTTGTTCAAAATACCACAGAATCTTTCCTTTCTCACCACATTTTGATAGTTTTTTTAAAAATAGATATTTCTTTATTTGCTGTATGATCTTAGGATTTAAATGATTGTTTCTACATTATTTTTAGTAATTTCACTGGAGAAAATATCAATAGAGCTCTTCATGCTAGAAATAAATTCCCATTCTTCTATTCTTTTTATCATATTTTTTTGAGACAGAGTCTCACTTTATCACCCTTGGTGGAGTACTGTGGCATCACAGCTCACAGCAACCTCAACTCCTGGGCTTAGGCTATTCTCTTGCATCAACCTCCCAAGTAGCTGGGACTATAGGCACCAGACACAATGCCTGGCTATTTTTTGTTGCAGTTTGGCTGGGGCTAGGTTCATTCCTGCCACCCTCAGTATATGGGGCTAGCACTCTACCCCCTCAGCAACAGGTGCTGCCTGCTGTTCTCCCATTCTGGCAATAATACTTACTGAGCACATGTGTGTGATAGACTCTGTGATAGCTGATAGCTGATGGGTATTGTTAAGGAGTAAATGATTATGTCTCTCCTAAATATAGTTGAAACTCTAATCCTTACTTATGGTATGTGGAAATGGAGCCCTTGAGAGGTGATTAGATGAGGTAATGAAACTGGGTCCCTTATGATGGTAACAGTGCCTTTTATACATGAGTTTCTCTCTCTGTCTCTTTTCTCCTCTCTCTTTAAGTACACACAAAGAAGGGATAATGTAAACATACAATAATATGATATCCACTTATAGGCCAGGAGAAGAGGCCTTCCAATGAAACCTACCTTGCAAGCATCTTGATTGTGAATTTTCTAGTCTCCAAAGCTATGAGAAATATATACTGCTGGCTATTCCACAGCATTTCACATTTTATTATGATAACCAAAGCAGACTGAGATAGGTGAATGCTGATGAGTAAACACAATATGGTTGCTATCTTCAGCACCATTTTAGAGGAGAGTAACATTAATTAACTAAACACAGAAAAATATATAAAATCACACATGTCCAGAGTGACAAAAAACGCAGCACCATAAGTGCATATAAAACTGTATTGACCTAATCAAAAAGGTCAAGAAAGAAACAATAAATTCTACAGGAAAACATAAAATATTTCTTTTGAGAGTGGTGTATTCCAGGCCTAAGCAACAGAATTTCCTACCCTAAAACTAATAATTGGACAACCACTAAGGAACTTTTAACATAGGGATGACATGACCTTTGTGTTATGCAAAGATCATTCTGGCATCACTGGGATCACTAGGGAAAATGATTTGGATGGGGACTCTGAGAAAAGCATACTATTTTTATACACTCTTACACAGAATATTTCTGACACCAGATATGTGGAGATTTTTCCAAATTGGCTGATTCTCCATGGACACCAACTGGGTGCCCTACAGTTCAATTAAATTCCACCAGTATCCACCTGTACCTAGCCATCAGATCCCACAAGTTAAGAGCTCATACAAGATTGCCCCCTCTTCAGACACCTGTCATAAGTCTGAGTCTCCTGAACTTTTGAACAACTGTGTATAAATCACAGGTTCTCATAGCATCCCCTTTGGGACCTCCTAAGGCTCCCTGTCCATGACCTCTGCAGTTCTTGAACCACACCCTGGGAATCATTAGGATCTTCCATGTTGCTCCTGATGTGTCCAGAACATGACATACAAGAGATTTATTTAGTAGTATCTTTGTGTACTTTTTAAAAAAGTATTCTAATTTTTTCATTTCTATATATGAGAGCTTATCATAGAATACTTATTTTATAGCTCTTTACTTAATTAACCTCTTTATATATAGCAATAGAGGTCATGTTACAGCAAAGGTGATCATTATTTTCTTTCTTTTTTAAAATTTCAGATTAATATGGGAGTAAAAATTATTAGGTTATGTAGTTTGCAATTGTCTGGCAAAGTCCAAGTTGTAGTTAAGCCTTTCACCTAGAGGATGTACTGTATATCCTTATCCTTACATTGTGCCCATTATGTGAGAGCTTACTAATCCCTCTTCCTCTTCCCTTCTCTTGTAACTCTCCTCCCTCTCTCCACATTTGAAATTAATTGTGTGTTTTTTTCAAGTTGGCATGTATTAGTTTTTCTATTGCTTTCATATTAGTATTGAGTAAAATGGATACTTGTTTTCCTGTCCTTGTGATACTTTACTAAGGGGAATGTTCTTCAAGTCCATCTAGGTTAAGAAAATATGTAAAATCTCTGTCTCTTTTTATGGCTAAGTTTTACTCCATGGTATACACATAGCACAGTTTATTAGTCCATTCATGTGTTAAAGGGTACTTGAGTTGATTCAGCATCTTGGCTATTGTGAATGGAGCTGTGATAAGTTTTCTAGTGCAAATGTCCTTATGATAAAATAAATATTTTTTTATCCTTCTGGGTAGACACCTAACAATGAGATAGCAGGATCAAATGGAAGGTCTACTTTCAGCTCTTTGAGAATTCTCCAGACTTCTTTCCATAGAGGCTATATTAATTTGCAATACCACCAACAGCATAAAAGTGTTCTCATATTTCCACATCTACACTAGCATCTACAGCTTTGGGACTTTGTCATGTAGTATATTCTTATTGGGGTTAGGTGATATCTCAACGTGTTTTTGATTCATATTTCTCTAATGATTAGAGATGATGACCATTTTTTCATGTGTTTGTTGGCCATTCATCCATCTTCTTCAGAGGTTATGTTCATGTCTCTTGCCCATTTATATATGGCATTGTTTGTTCTTTTCCTGATGATTAGTTTAAGCTCTGTATAGGTTCTAGTTATCAGCTCTTTGTCATATTTGTACCATACAAATATCTTCTGTCATTCTGAAGGCTATCTTTTTGCTTTAGTTGTGCCCTTATCTGTGCAGAATATTTTTATCTTGGTATGTCCCAGTTATTTATTTTTTAATGTTGTTGAAATTGCCATAAAGGTCTTCTTCATAAAATATTTTCTCATGCCTGCAGGGAAAGTGGGTACCAAAGACCCCATTCTCAGCAAAGGAAAACACCCCAAAGAAAAGGGAAAAATAAAGAAATAAGCTGAGAAAGGCAGAATAAAGAAAATTCAGCTAGTTTACCTTTAAACCAACAACTGCTAAATTTCTTATTGGAGAAGTTTCCTGGGAGCCTGGCCTGTAGGGGACACAGCTTGTAAACACCCCTGCTGGCTCTTTGAACACTCTGAAGGAATAATGGCCACAGAGGAAGCTATGTGCAAGGCCTGGCAAAAAACATAAACTAGGCAGTCTCTTGCCCAGTCAATAGTCAAAGCAAATACCCATTATGGGGATTTGTATTTGGCCAGGTCAGAGATCAACTTAACAGCCTGAGCCTTGAAATATGATCAGGAGAGTTCATATCCCTTATCATAGAGGAAAAACCTCTGTGATAGGGATCAGAGGAAAATTCCTCTGTCCCACTGATTCTTCAGAGGAGATTGATGCTGGTGGCATTTTACTCCACAGTAAACTAGTGGAGATTACCACTCCCCTAGGAATCTGTGTGTCTGCTCCCACACTAGGCTCAGGTTTCGAATTTTGCAAGGCTTCTAAGACCCTTAAAGTTAATGATTATAGAGACAATAGGAGTTGACATGCTTGCACAGAGAAACTGCTATTGTCTTTATTCCTTTCCTCACCTTACCCTCTAGCTAATGAGCAAATAGCCTTCAATAAAGGTTGAGTGAAACAAACACTCAGGGTCACTGCTGTGAATCCCACAAGCTAGCAGTGGTCCCCTGTGCTCCTACTTTTGAAAATTCTATACAGTATGTCTTGTGTCTTGTCTCTCACCATTCTAACTTTACTTTTCTTCAGTTGACCACCACCAGCTCAACAAGTCTTAAAGGACCCTGTCCTCAGGGCAGGACCCCAGCAAGGCCAATGTCCTCAAGAGTTTTCCCCACACTTTCTTGTAGACTTTTTATTGTTTGTGTCTTAAATTTAAATCTTTAGCCAGCAAGAGTCAACTTTTGTAAGTGATGAGAAGTGCAGGTCCACTTTCAATCTTATACTGTTGCTATCCAGTTTTCACAGCATCATTTTTTTTTTTTTTGAGATGGAGCCTCAAGCTATCCCTCTGGGTAGAGTGCCATGGCATCACAGCTCATAGCAACCTCCAACTCCTGGGCTCAAGTGAGTCTCCTGCCTCCGCCTCCCAAGTAGCTGGGACTACAGGTGCC
>CAUYQV010194537.1:0-17792 GCA_963574575.1 Galagoides demidoff | reverse complement strand
GGCTGCAACCAAAAAACAGCCAGGCGTTTTGGCGGGCACCTGTAGTCCCAGCTACTTGGGAGGCAGAGGCAGGAGAATCGCTTGAGCCCAGGAGCTGGAGGTTGCTGTGAGCTGTGATGCTGCAGCACTCTACCTAGGGCAATAGCTTGAGGCTCTGTCTCAAAAAAAAGAATGAATACAAAGTTTTTTTGTCATTTTCTCTGAAGTTGTCAGAAAAAAATTTATTTCAAATTAATATGACGGCACAAATGTTTAAGTTAAATTGTTTTTAATTCTAAGCTAAAATTCAAGTTGGGGTGAGCCCTTCAGTGAGCCCAGGGGGCATGCTGAACAATCTCAGATTGTGCTTATTAGGTGAGATCCTGCCAGTTGCCCTCAATCCCCCTCTCTCCCATCTCTCTCCTCCCTCTTGCTAGACTATTTTTGTGTTATATATTTCATGTGGGAATGTAGTTGATTGTATATGGGTTTCATATTAGCATTGAGTATGTTGAATTTTTTTTCCATTCCTGAGATAATTTACTATGAAGAATGTGTTTTAAATCCATTCCAGTAAACACAAAAGTCTTTGATTCCATAATCACTACCACTTGAAAGACAATATTTCCTCAATTCTAAAATAATATTAATTCTAAAGAATGCTATCTTTTTAATAAAAGCTTTTCAGGGAACAAAGTCACACTATCTTATCAATCATTAAATATTCCTGTATTTCAGAATTATTAAAAAGAATCCTAGACCAAAGAAACATCATAATCAAAGTTACTGAATCTCTATGGAATGATCTAAGTTCAATATCTTATTTCCTCACGATTTCAATGACTCTAAAGTAAGGAGACTAGTCAGGTAACAAATACTAATTCCATACCATAAAAGATACTCTGCTAGCCTTGACCTAGCCCCAGGAATGCTTTCAACCATTGTATATCTGCCAAAATTTTGTTTCAAAACATCAACTGAATAATTTTACCCTGCAATGTAGGAATCCAACTGTGGATTTGCATCAAAAGGCTAGAGTATGAGTTCATCCCTGGCTTTTCCAATTGACAAAGACACATCAGGAAATGTTGCAGTTTCCAAAGCTGGCTGTTTGAGGATAGAATCAACTTATAAGTAATTTGAACTTGCAGATGCTGGGATTCCATCACTAACTTTAGGAATCCCAATTTCTACCATTGAGACCTAAGAAGTTGTTTTATAAAACTCTTCAGGGGGTTTTGTTGACCCCAGTTTAATATGAGTCTACAAGATTTCATCTGTGAATAGTTTTCTATTCCAGAGAGTGCTCTAATTCATCATTGGAAAATGACTACAATTTTTTTAACCTAGTCTTTTTATGAAGTATCATCAAAAGAACAAGCATTTTAATGTAAGACTTTTCATTTTATAACAAAACAAAATAAAAGCACAACCTCTTTGAGTATTATCAGGACAAATTTAGGAGAAGAATGAAATTTTGTGAAAGGCCTTGTAAACACCTAAGGCTATCCTCACAGATAGAGACTAACCTCAGTCTGCTTTTTGGAGTTTATCCTCCACAGATTCAGAGGAACTAATTTCATGTATTCAGAGTCAATGTATGAATAGTTTCCCAGATACAGATGTAAGTAAAACATTCAGTCCCAGCTATCATTTGGGACCACAAATCCCTTTTTCGCCTCCACCTTCCATACCATATTGTCGGAACCTGGCACAGAAGTAGCTAGAAAGGTATTCTGCAAAGTCAGCTACAACCTTCTATTCTGATATGCAGAGGAGACTGCAAAATAAGTTAGAATGATGTTAGAGCACATGTGTGCAGAAAGTTCTCACCTATACTTTATAAAGTGATTTAAACCCAACCAAAACATTTTCCATTTGGGGTCATACCAGAAGTCTTACACAACATTGAGAAAAGACACTTTTTAAACTTGGATTTTTTAATGGGTTATTAATGTATAATTGGCATAAAAATAAACTGCACCTAATTAGGGTGAACAATACATGTATTACAAGCCTTGACATACATATAGTCTTGTGAGGCTACCTCCACAATCAACACAATGAACACGTGTGTCACCCAAAAAGTTCCTCATGTCTCTTTATAATCATACACCCAACCTACTTCCCATCTTCCCCCTTCATATCCAGGCAACTCTGCTGTCACTATAGGTTCATTTTTATATTTAAAAACTTCTACAAATTAAATCATATGTGCTTTTTTGGTCTATCTTCTTTCACTCAGCATAATTATTTTGAGAGTTTTCCAGGGTATTATATGGATTAATGATTTGTGGATTTTTATTGCTGAGTAGTACTATTTTATTATATGGGCATAAAGTAATTTTTTCATCCATTTTCCTGTTGTACATTTTATTTAATTACAATTTGAGGCTATTATAATAAAACTGCTATGAACATATGTGTATACTTTGTGTACTTATATGCTTTCATTTCTCTAATAAAAATATCTGGGAGTAGAATGGCTACAGCATATGGTAAGTGTATATTTGATTCATCAAGAAACTAACAGGCTGTTTTCCAAAGCAATTATACCATTTTATATTCCCTCTAGTAATATATTGAGTACCAGATGGTCTACATCCTTATCTACCCCTCTAATGTAGGGTATGCAGTGATTCCTCATTGTGATTTTATTTTATTTTTATTTATTTTTTGAGACAGAGTCTCAATATGTCACCCTTGGTATAGTGTTCTGGGGTCACAGCTCACAGCAACCTCAAACTCTTGGGCTTAAGTGATTTTCTTACCTCAGCCTCCCAAGTGGCTGGAAATACAGGCACCCACCACAATGCCTGGCTACTCATTGTGATTTTAATTTGCATATCCCTGAAGAATAAGGATGATAAGCATCTTTCCATGCACCTGTTTCCCATTAATGTAGTTTCTTTTCTGAAGTATGTTCAAATAGTCAAATCTTTCTTTTTTTTAATTGACTTTTAATGGTTCTTTATACAATTGAAATCAACTCCTTTATCAGATACATGACATGCAAGTATTTTTCCCATTCTATAGTTTATCTCTTAACTCTACTGATGTTCATTCGAAAGGTAGAAGTTATTATTTTATGAAGTCCAATTTAATAATTCATTTTCTTGTATGGATTATTTTTTATAATCATAACTAAGAAATTGTCACAGAGGCCAAGGTCACAGATTTTCTCCTATGGCTTTTTTGTAGAGGTGTTATAGTTTCAGGTTTTACATGTCTATGATCAACTTTCAGTATATCTATTGTATATGGTATGGGGTAAGAGTAAAAGTTGATTTTTGGCATATGAATATTCAACTTTTTCAGCAATTAAATATTAAAAACTATGCCTGTGTCATTAAATTGCCTTTGCACCTTTGTCAAATATTAGTTATCCATATATGTGTAGGTGTATTTCTAGACTCTCTATTCTGTTCCATTAATTTGTCATCTGTACACAAATGCCACACTGTCTTGATATTGAAGAAAACTGTCTGAAGTCCGGGAGTGTTAGCTCTCCAACTTTGTTCTTTTCCAAAGTTTCTTGGGCTACTCTTGGTCCATTATATTTCCACATGAATTTTTAAATCAGCTTGTCAATTTCAACAAAAGTATGGTGGGATTTTCATTTGTGTTACATTGAATCTATACACTAATTGGGATAGAACTGACATCTTAAGAATTTTATCTTTAATTCTTTTAATCTACTCTCATTTGTTTTTTTTTTACTGTGTATTTTCTATCTCCTTGAGTTATATCCTGAATTGAATTATTTTTCATTTTTTAATGTAAAAAGAGAGTATTTTTTCTTTTTTTTCAGATGCTAAGAAAATATTCATCTGCATTTATTTTGCTTCTTTTTTTTTTTTTATTGTTGGGGATTCACTGAGGGTACAAAGAACCCGATTACGCTAATTGCATTTGTCAGGCAAGGTCACCCTTATAAATGTATTCCTCCCCTAAGAGGTGTGCCAAACACCATGACCCCCTACCCCCCTCCCTTCTTCCCTCCCTCTGCTCCACCCTTCCCCCACCTCCACTAGGTACTACATCATCAATTGTCCTCATATCAAAATTGAGTAGTTGGATTCTTGCTTCTCCATTCTTGTGATGCTTTACTGAGAAGAATGTGTTCTACCTCCATCCAGGTTAGTACAAAAGATGTATAGTCTCCATCTCTTTACTGGCTGAATAATAGTCCATAGTATACATATACCACAGCTTGTTAATACATTCCTGGGTTGGTGGATATTGAGGTTGTTTCCACATTTTGGTTATTGTAAATTGAGCTGCAATAAACAGTCTAGTGCAAATGTCCTTATGATAAAAAGGTTATTTTCCTATGATCCTCTTAATAGATACATAAAAAGCATTTGATAAAATTCAGCATCCTTTCCTAATTATAACACTAAAGATTATAGACAGAGGTTGCACATTTCTTAAACTGCTTAAAGGCACCTACGACAAACCCACAGCTAATATTATACTGAATGGATTGATACTCAAAGTTTTTCAACTAAGAACTAGAACCAGACAAGGTTGTCCTATTTCACCACTACAATTCAACATAGTGCTGGAAGTTCTAGCCAATACAATCAGGCAAGAGAAGAAATAAAGTGCATCCAAATGGGGACAGAGGAGGTAAAACTCTCACTCTTTGCCAATGATATGATCTTATACTTAGAGAACCCCAAGGTCTCAACCATAAGACTCCTGGAAGTAATCAAAAAATACAGTAAGGTCTCAGGATATAAAATCAATGTCCACAAATCAGTAGCCTTTGTATATGCAGATAATAGCCAAGATGAGAAGCTAATCAAGGACAGCACCTGTGGCTCAAGGAGTAGGGCACCAGCCCCATATACTGGAAGTGGTGGGTTCAAACCCAGCCCAGGCCAAAAACTGCAACAAAAAAAAAAAAAAGAGAGAGAGAGATGCTAATCAAGGACACAATTACCTTCACAGTAGCTTCAAAGAAAATGGAATATCTAGGAATATATCCAACAAGAAGGTAATGGACTTCTATAATTTTCTTTATGGAAGTCCATTACCTTTTTGTTGGATATATTCCTTGGTATTTCATTTTCTTGGAAACCCTAAGAAATGAAATAGCAGAAGATATTAACAAATGGAAGAACATACCATGTTCATGGCTGGGAAGAATCAACAACATGAAAATGTATATACATCCCAAAGCAATCTACAGATTCTATGCAATCCCCACTAAAATTCCAACATCATACTTTCAAGATTTGGGGAAAAAATCTTAGTTTTGTATGGAACCTGTATAGCTAAGGCAATTCTTAGTAATAAAAACAAAGCCTGGGGCATCAGTCTACCAGACTTTAGGCTGTACTACAAGGCCATAATGATCAAAACAGCATGGTATTGGCATAAAAATAGAGGCAATAGTATTGGCACAAAAAGAGATAAACCTGATCTTTAATAAACCAAAGATTGGTATCAGCAGAAAAATAGAGGTGGAGACACCTGGAACCAAATAGAAAACCATGAGATGAAGCTAACATCTTACAGCCACCTAATCTTTGATTAACCAAATAAGAACATACACTGAGGCAAAGAATCCCTATTCAGTAAATGGTGTTGGGAGAACTGAATAACCACATGTAAAAGACTGAAACTGGACCTGTACCTTTTGCTACTCACTAAAATCAACTCAGGATGAATAAAAGATCTACATTTTTAAAAATTTTATTCAAATTAATATGAGGGTACAATATTTAGGTTACATTTTCTCACTTCCAGTGTAAAGTTCCATTTGTAGAAGATTCCCTCACCCAGGAAGCATATTATACACCTTCACAGTGTGTGCCTGCCTCATGCTCTCCCTCTTTTTGCCAAAGCTCCTCCCCACTCGTACTTCCCTCTATACCCAAACTGGACTATAATAGTGTTTTATTGTTCTTATGAACATGTAATTGTTTATATATTGATTTCATGTTATTATGGAGTACATTGCATATTTATTTTTCCATTCTTGAAATACTTTACTAAGAAGAATGTATTTCAACTCCATCCAGGTAAATGTAAAAGATGTAAAGTCTCCCTCTTTTTAATGGCTGAATAATATTCCATGGTATACATATACCACAGTTTGTTAATCCGTTCATGAGTTGATGGGCACTTAGCTTGCTTCCACAACTTGGGAATTATGAATTGAGCTGCAATAAACATTCTAGTGCAAATGTCTTTGTGATAAAATGATTTTTGTTCTTCTGTGGTAAAATGATTTTTGTTCTTCTTTACCTAGTAATGGTATTGCAGGGTCAAATTGAAGGTCTACTTTTAAATCTTTGAGGATTCTCCATACTTCTCTCCAAAAGGGCTGTATTAGTTTGCAATCCCACCAGCAGTGTAGAAATGTTCCCTTCTCTCCACATCCATGCCAGCAGCTGGTGTTTTGGGACTTTGTGATGTGGGCTAATCTTGCTGGAGTTAAGTGATATCTTAGAGTGGTTTTGATTTGCATTTCTCTGATGATTAAAGACAACAAGCATTTTTTCATGTGTTTGTTAGACATTCGTCTGTCATCCTCGGAAAAGTTTCTGCTTAAATCTCTTGCCCACTTATAAAGAGGGTTGTTTGCACTTTTCTTATTTTTTATTTTTAGTTCTCTGTAGATTCTAGTCATCAGGTCTTTGTCAGATTCGTAACATGCAAAAATCTTCTCCCATTCCGAGGACTGTCTGTTTGCTCTGTGTGTAGTACTCTTAGCTGCGCAAAAGATTTTTACCTTGATCAAGTCCCACTTATTTATTTTTGATGTTGCTGCAAATGCTAGGGATGACTTCCTCAAAAAGATTTTTTTTCCAGACAAATATCTTCAAGTGATTTCCCCACACTCTCTTTTAGAATTTTTATTGTTTTGTGTCTTAAATGTAAACCTTTTACCCAACAAGAATCAATTTTTGTCAGTGGTGAGAGGTGCAGGTTCAATTTCAGTCTTCTTCATGCGAATAACCAATTCTCCCAGCACCGTGTTAAATAAGGTTTCTTTTCCCTATCATAAGTTTTTGTTAGGCTTATCAAAGATTAAATGATGACATGTGGCTGGGTTCATCTCTAGATTCCATATCCTATTCCATAGATCTATGTCCCTATTTTTGTGCCAGTCCCATGCTGTTTTGATCAATATAGCCTTGTAATATAACCTGAAGTCTGGCAATGTGA
Organism: Galagoides demidoff; assembly: GCA_963574575.1. Taxonomy (NCBI): domain Eukaryota; kingdom Metazoa; phylum Chordata; class Mammalia; order Primates; family Galagidae; genus Galagoides; species Galagoides demidoff. Next base: position 10,631 of record CAUYQV010194537.1, on the reverse strand, counting down.
TGCCTCCAGATTTATTTTTATTTCTAAGAACTGTATTTGCTATTCAGGGTCTTTTCCGGTTCCATATGAATCAAAGTACTATTTTTTCAAGATCTTTAAAGTATGACATTGGTGCTTTTGTGAGGATGGCATTAAATCTATAGATTATTTTGGGTAGTATGGACATTTTAATGATGTTGTTTCTTCCCAGTCACGAGCATGGTAAATTCTTCCATTTGTTGACATTTGCTATTTCCTTTCTTAAAGTTTCATAATTCTCTTTGTGGAGATCTTTCATGTATTTTGTTAGATTTATTCCCAGGTATTTCATCTTTTTCAGTCCTATTGTAAAAGGAATAGAGTCTTTGATTTTGTTCTCAGCTTGACAATAGTTGTCATATACCAGTGCTTCTCAACCTTCCTAATACTGCAACCCTTTAATACAGTTAAAAGGGGTCATGACCCAAAGGTTGAGAACCGCTGGCATATATGAAGGCTACTGATTTGTGGGTATTGATTTTGTACCCTGAGACACGGCTATATTCCTTGATCACGCTAAGAGCTTTGTAGTTGAATCCCTGGGGTTTTACAGGTATAAGATCATGTCATCTGTGAAGAGAGAGAGTTTGACCTCCTCTGTCCCATTTGGATTCCTTTTATCTCCTTCTCTTGCCTGATTGCAATGTCTAGGACTTCCAACACTATGTTAAATGGCAGTGGAGACAGTAGGCATTCTTGTCTGGTTCCAGATCTGAGTGGGAATGCTTTCAGTTTTATTTCATTCAATGTGATATTGGTTGTGGGTTTGCTGTAGATAGCCTCTATCAGCTTAAGGAATGTTTCTTCTAAGCCCATTTTCTAAAGTGTTTTTATCATGAAAGGATGCTGGATATTGTCAAAAGCCTTTTCTGCATAAGTTGAAAGAATCATATGGTCTTTGTTTTTGATTCTATTCATGTGGTGAATTGTATTTATTGTATTGCATATGATGAGCCAACCTTCTATCTCTGCAATAAAACCCACTTGATCATGGTGTATAACCTTTTTAATGTGTTCTTGTATTCTGTTTGCTAGTATCTTGTTGAACATTTTTGCATTAATATCCATTAATGATATTGGTTTATAGTTTTCTTTTTTTGTTGGGTCCTTTCCTGGTTTGGAGATCACAGTGATACACACTTCACAGAATGTGTTGGGGAAGATTCTTTCTTTCTCTATATTTTGGGAAAGTTTATGCTTTATAGGAACTAGTTCCTCTTTGAAGGTTTGGTAGAATTCTGGTGTGAAACCATCTGGTCCAGGGCTTTTCTTTTTTGGGAGAGTTTGTATAACTGATACTATTTCAGTACTTGATACTGGTCTATTCAAGATTTCTAAATTTTTCTGCTGTGTTTTGGAAGGAATTGTGCTTCCAAATATTGGTCCATCTCCTCTACATTTTCATATTTCCTGGGAATAGAGTTTTTTGAAGTAATCATTGGAAATCTTTTGTATTTCTGCGGCATCTGTTGTTATTTCCCCTTTATAATTTCTGATTGTAATTATTACAGATCTTGTTTTCCTGTTTCTGGTTAGTCTAGCCAAGAGTTTATCAATTTTATTAATCTTTTCAAAGAACCAACATTTTGTTTCACTGATCTTCTGAATAATTCTTTTGTTTTCAATTTCATTTAGTTCTGCTCTAAATTTGGTTATTTCTTTTCTTCTGCTGGGTTTGGAGTTAGATTGTTTTTCCTTTTCCAGTTGCTTGAGATGGCCTATTAGGTTGCTGGCTTGCTCTCTTTCTGTTTTCTTGATGAAGGCATCCAATACCATGAATTTCCCTCTAAGGACTGCCTTTACAGTATCCCACAGATTTTGATGGTTTGAGTCTTCATTATCATTTTCTTCCAGAAATCTAATGATATCCTTCTTGATTTCATCTATGACCCAGCTATCATTCAGCATAAGGTTATTTCGTTTCCATGGTTTTATTTGAGTATGAAGATTTCTGTTGCTTTGAGTTCAACTTTTATTCCATGATGATCTGAGAAGATACAGGGGATAATTTCTATTTTACTGAATTTGTTGAGGTTATCCATATGAAATAAGATTTTGGAAGATGATCTGTGGACTGATGAGAATAATGCATATTCAGTTTTGTCAGGATAACGTGTTCTATAAATGTCTGTTAAGTCCATTTGTTCTAGGGTCATGTTTAAGTCCATTATTTATTTGTTTAGTTTCTGCTTGGAGGATCTGTCTAGTACTGCCAATGGGATGTTAAAATCTCAACTATTATAGTTGGGAAGACATCATATTATTCAAATCAGTTAGGATTTGTTTTATATATGGAGGAGCATTCAGATATGGTGCATAGATGATAGCTATTGGAATTTCTTCATATTGTGTGTTTCCCTTGACCAGTATGTAGTGTCCATCTTTGTCTTTCATTATTTTTGTTGGTTTTAATCCCATTGTATCTGCGTACAAGATTGCAACCCCAGCTTTTTTCTGCTTTCCATTTGCCTGGAATACCATTGCCCATCCCTTCACCCTGAGTGTTGATTTATCTTTTGAGGTAAGGTGAGTTTCTTGTAGGCACCAGATATCTGGCGAGTTTTCATATCCAGTCAGCCAGCCTATATCTCTTTAAAGGACAGTTCAAAACATTCACATTAATTGAGAGAATTGATAGATGTGGCAAAGTTTTGGTCATTTTGTTTTTCAGAAGTCCAGAGCTTAATTTTATGCCCCTCACCATTGTGGAAGCTAGGCTTTGTTCTTTAATTTCTGGGAAGTTTTACTTTGGTGGTGTACCCTCCTGTTGCTTGTTATGAAACATGGGTATGATTATTTCCTGTAGAGATGATTGAGTCATGACAAATTTCCTCATGTGGATGTCAGTGAAGTATTTTATTTCTCCATCACAAATAAAACTCATTTTATCCAAGTATTGGACCTGGGCTGGAAATTGTTTTATTTAAGAAGATTGAAGGCTGATGACCATCCTTTTTTGGCTTGGAAAGTTTCATCTGAAATATCTGCAGTCATCCTCATACTTTTCCTTTTGTAAGTAATACTTTTCTTACACCTGGATATTTGCAGAAGTTTCTCCTTCATATTAACATTGACAAAATTAATTACAAAGTGTCTAGGATATTCTTTTTTTTTTTTTTTTTTTTTTTTTTTTTTGCAGTTTGTGGCTGGGGCTGGGTTTGAACCTGCCACCTCCGGCATATGGGGCCAGTACCCTACTCCTTTGAGCCACAGGCACTGCCCTCTAGGAGATGTTTTGTTTGGATTGAGTTGTGGTGGAGTTCTGAAACTATCTACTATCTGAATTTCTGTGTCTCTTGAAATACTTAGGAAGTTCTCTGCCATAATGTCTTGGAGCATAAAATTTATACCTTTGGGACCATCCTCTTCTCCTTCAGGAGTCCCTATAATTTGGAAGTTTGATTTCTTGAAATGACCCCATAACTCTCTCACGTAATATTCTTTTCTTTTTCTCCATTTCTCTACCTCCTTCAATGCTTAGCATAGGTCAAAAGTATTGTCTTTCCTATCTGAGATACTTTCTTTGCACTGCTCAACTCTATTTCTGAGGGATTCTACTGTATTTTAAAGCTCCTTAAAAACTTTGTACAATTCCGTAAGCTCTGCTATATCTTTCCTCATTATGTCCATATCCTTGGTGACTTTGTCTTCAAATTCATTAATTTCTTGAGACAACTTCTGAACTATTTTTTGGTTCTCTGTTTCCATATTTTTCTCCATTCCACTTATCTTTTTTGCTACCCACATTCTAAATTCTATTTATGACCTTTCAGCAATTTCTCTACAGATAGGATGCTCTGTTGTATTTTCTTTGACATCCTCAAGAGGTGTTGATCTGCTCTGATTTTTCATGTTGCCAGAGTTCTTCAAGTGATTCTTCCTCCTCATGGGTATTTTCAGATTCTTCCTCTTTTTCTCTTTTTTAATATATTGATTATACTTTTTCAGTTGAAGTGATAGGTTGACTCTGATGAGTCCACACCTCAGCACTGCAGTGCCACTGCTGCACTGTTGTTATTCTTCCACTTTCTTATTTCTGCCACTTGAATTGGCCTGGGGGATGTGTACCTTACACAATGCTCTCAGTGTGGAGATCCTCCCATTCAGCTTCCAATCACATCAGTCCAATACCTCTCCCTTTGGACACAAGCCTCTGGTGAAAGCTGCTTCTAGTCAACCATCTTCCCACAATTCCCTGAATTGACTTATTTTTCAATTTTTGATGAAAATCTATCAACTGAAATCAAATTATGCAATTTTATATTCACTAGATTAGATAAATAAGGTGAAAAATTAGTGTTCCTATGTCTCTATAGTACGGAAACTAGAGCAGGTCTTATTTTCTTCTGACTTGGTATTTTTAATTGCTATTAGTGAAAATTACCTTTAAAAATTAAACCCTATTACAAATTCTGCATAAGTACACCATAAAGTGAAAGAAGAGTATTGTTTGTTCAGTTTTTGTTTTGTCTTGTTGATACAAAGCTTCGCTCTGTTGTCCAGGCTAGAGGACTGTGGTGTCAGCCTAACTCAGAGGAACCTCAAATTCTTGGGCTAAGCCAATTCTCCTGCTTTAGCTACAAAGTAACTAGGACAGGCACCTGCCATAATTTTGGCTAATTTTTCTATTTTCAGTAGAGACAGGGTTTCACTCTTCCTAAAGCTGATCTCAGCCTCCGGATCGCAAGCCATCCTCCTGCCTTGATCACCCAAAGTACTAAGGGGAATTCTAACAATTTCTCTTAAGAGAATAGAATGATTATATTATAGTGTTTATACTCCCATGTGTGCCTGACATTTTTAACTTGTATGAATTGACTTGACACACATGAGAGAAATATTCCTTTCCTACTCAATTGTCACAACATCAGAAATTCTGCCATGAAAGATGTTTGCCCCTCAACTTAGAACAACTTCACGCAATACTTAAAAAGGAAAATATATATTATTCAGTTGCTTTGGATGAACCAACTGGACTCCACATAATATTTGTACCTCATTTGGGTCATAACAAACATGCTCTTTGCTACAAAGAGTAGCTTTGGGTACTCTTGTGAATAGAAAATAGGGAATAGATATCTTCAACTTTCAAGATAAATTTATTGAAGTTAGACTGAATTTGGCAAATTTAGTGAGTGTAGGTTCAGACAGTGCACCTTCCATGACAGGAAAACATGAAGCATTTATTGCACAAATATTTTAAAAAACATATTGACAGATCCACATTTTCTCATTTCTCTTGTATTCTTGAAGAAAGAAAACAGATTTTAAGACCTCTGTAATTAAAACATTAGGTACTCTGTAAGTATTTATTGAATAAGTTAATCTAAAAAATCCAGCAATTCACAAATGTTTTCACTGATATTTCAGACATATTTTTCTGAACTTCTTTAATCAATTATTCTAGTTCAATCTAATGGCCAAAAGGCAAGTTGTTTATTATGGCTGTTCTTTCTTATCTATCTTTACTCAAAACTTCTGTATTTAACCTCAAGCCAAAGATGCAGAGATAAGAATGTTTTTGATGAATGATAATTCTGGATATGCTCTGTGAATGTTCAGAAGCATTTCCTGGTCAGCACCTGTGGCTCAAAGGAATAGGGTGCCAGCCCCATAAACCGGAGGTGGCGAGTTCTAACTCAGCCCCGGCCAAAAACTGCAAAAAAAAAAAAAAAAAAAGAAGAAGAAGAAGTGTTTCCTTAGGATTGTGTTTCCCTCTAACTCTGCAGCTGTGTTGCCACAGGCCTAGCCACTTCCTGCCTGTGATGGTGATTCCCTGCTTGGTCCCAATAGCAGGTGGATGTTGCAAGCCAACTCCTTGGGTTTCTGTACACCTTCTTTCAACAGTTCTCTCACTGTGAGTTCGCTCAGTGCACAGAAATATATCGCTGAGTCCCCCAGTTGTGAAGCTGAGATGACAAAGTTTATCAATTTGCTTGCCTTCTGGAAATTCAGTGAGTAGCGACCTTTTGTTTCATTTTTCTGGCTATAGGAGTCCTGGCGAATAATGAGGATCATCTCCCTACTGCTGGGCTGCTTGTACCAGAATAGACTGTAACTAGTCTGACTGGTGTCATATGTACATCCCAGAGTCACAGCCTCCTTCTCTTGCACCAAGATTGTTGATTGGATTTGAGTTACCTCCTGGGCAATACCAGATCCTGAAAGAAAAAAGATTGAAATTGAAGATTTAGGTACAAGTGGTATGGGACAAAGAAATTCTATTTTTATGCCCTGTTATCCCTCCTTCCCAACATCTCCATAAGGCCATCCTGTACCCCTGGTTCTCAGGTCATAGAGGTAGCATATTCCCACTGGTCTATTCCTACCTAGCCACATCGAAGCTGTGACCACCTTCAGCAGGCTGCAGAGCAACATATCTGTTTATTCCTCTACGGGGACAACACCTTCTTCAATGGTTCCAGGGCTCTACACTGTGAGGTAAACCTGACAGAGAGAGAGAAGAGTCACTGGGCTGCATGCTGCTGCTGCTGCTGTCCTAGAGCAGGAAACAGAGGTTTCCTGGAGTGGTAAGTTGGTGTGTGTCATGTCAAACTACTCTGTGAATTGACTGAGATTCTCACTTAAAGCAAGTTTCTTTTTGGATTAACCAACAGTTAATGTGATAACAATTAAATGTGAAAAAACAGGAAACTTTTCAAAGGAAACAGTTTGGCCAACTACTATGTTCAGTTGTTGAATTTGTTTCTTGCTTCTGTTTTTATATTTCAATACACTTAGAAGACTTTATGTTGTTGTTGTCATTGCCATTATTGTTGTTACATGGATAAATTGTATAATACTAAAGTCAGGGCTTTTAATGGACTTGTCCCAAGAATAGTATTCACCATAGCCCATAGGTGATTTTTATTCCTCCCCCCACCTCCCCTCTTTTTCGTTGTCAGTGTCCATTATACCACTTTATGGTCATATATTTCCTTTATTTACCATGTTTCCCCAAAAATAAGATCTACCCAAAAAATGAGCCCTAGCAGGATTTCTATGCATTTGTTAAATATAAGCCCTATGCTGATAATAAGACCTAGTGATGGGCCTGGCTAGGCAGATACGCATTTCAGTGTGGAGCAGTAAGGAAGACTGGAATACCTTCTATCTGCCACAGCTCCTTTCTCTGAGTTGTTCACACTTGCGCGGGTGCACAGGTGGTAACCACGGTAGCAGGCATCCTATTGCACACGTGCAAACAGCTAGGGGAAAGGAGTTCATGCATCACTAGCACCAGCCCCACCAACAAGGTCAGCTCCCCCGTCAGGTTCCAGAAGAAGATGACTTAACTGTATTTGAATAAATGTAGATTGTTGTTTGTACTTAATAAAAATAAGACATGCCCTGAAAATAAGCCCTAGTATGTCTTCTTGAGAAAAAATAAATATAAGACAGTGTCTTATTTTCAGGGAAACATGATAGCTCCCACTTATAATGAGAAAATGTGATACTTGTTTTTCAATTACTGAGGTACTTCACTTAGGATAACGGTGCCCATTCCCTCCAAGTTGCTGCAAAAGACGTTATTTTTTTCCTTTTTACAACTGAGTAATATTCAATGATATATACATACATTTTATTTATTTATTTATCAGTTGATGTGCACTTATGTTGATTCCATATGTTTGCAATTATGAATTGTGTTGTCTAAATATTCAGGTATAGGTGTCTTTTTCATAAAATGACTATTTTTCCTTTGGGAAAATAGTAGTGAGATTGATGAATCAAACTGTAGTTCTACTTTTAGTTCTTTGAAAAATCTCCATACTGTTTCCCATAGAAGTTGAATTAGTTTACATTCCCCAAAAGAACTAATACCTAATATCTTATTCCCCAGCTTTCTGTGGCAGTAATCCCAACCCTATAGTATCTTCATAGAATGATATTGGAATCCTATATCAATAGGAACAGGAGGGATATCACTCCTGCACCTGTTTCCTATCTTGCTATTGGGTAAATTTCTGTAATCTCTTATTAGAGGGAAACTGGGAACGTGCCTACAAGACCTAAGTGGGAACATGAGCCTAACAGCAAAAGTAGGCACTTCCTGAACCTTCCTCCCCAACTTCCTTCACTAATAACCCCAGACAAGAACAGGAGGGTGTGACTCCTTCTTGCTCAGAAAGAATAGTGGGCACTCCCCACACCCTATTTCCTGGCTTACTTCAGCAATAAATCCAGATTTACAGACTTTTGCAGTAAGTAGTTTCTGTCTGCATGTATTGAACACTCCAACTTGTACAGCCTTCATCCAAAGGACTGGATTATGAATCTTCCAGCTCTGGAAGTGTACGGAGCTCTGCACTCATGAGTCCCTTAGACCACAGAGAACAAAAATGTGACTTAAACTTGAAAACATTCTGCATTTATCTCCCCAGGTTCAAAGTGAACAACCTGATCAAGAGTAGAGGCAATTCTGTAATCCCTTTTGGTATAGGGAAGAATGATTAAAAGATAAACTCTGGCTCTCAGCTTCTCTGCAAAAAAAAGCAGGACCTGGAACACACATCTAACAACTCAGTTCCCTCCCAAGGGACTTGGCTTGCATCCCAACTCTCTCAAGGTAATAGCACAAATTGACACTCTCTCTTTTGGGGAAGGAGTGCATGAACAACAAGACAGGAAGTTGAACAAGCTCAAAGAGTTTAAAGACATGTAGAATCTCTGCCCAGCCTAATTGAGGAGGAATATTGCCTCCTCAAACCAGGCTAAGAAGACTGGGAGAGGTGGCTCTCTTATCTAATATGCAGAAGCCAACAAAGAGATTCAGTAACAATGGAGAAACAGGGAATATGTTCTGAATAGGAAAAAAAAAAACTAACCTCCAGAAGCAAAACCTAATGAAATGAAGATACATAATTTACCTGGCAAGAAATTTTAAAGGACAATGGTAAAGATGCTCACCAAGGTAAGGAGAGCAATGCAAGAACAAATAAATATTTCAACAAAGAGAGAAAATATAAAAGTGTGCTAAACACAAATCATTCAGCTGAATACTACAACAACTGAAATCAAAAAATTAAAAAGAGAAGTTCAACAGCAGATTCAATCTAGCAGAGAGAAAAGGAGAGAACTTAAAAACAGATCATTGGAAATCATTTAGTCTAAGGAACAAAAAGACAAAAGAATTAAGACAGCATAAGGAACTTTTGGAACATGATCAAGATGAATAAAGTGTGTATTACTTGGAGTACCAGAAGGAGAATAAAAAGAGAAAGTGACAAAAAGAATATTCAAAGAAGTAATGTCAGAAATATTTCCAAGTCTATAGGAGAAATAGAAATGGAGGTCCAGGAAATTCAATGAACACTTCATAGGATGAATCCGAAGAGATCCACAGCAAGTCATACAATAATAAAATTGTCAAAAGTTAAAAACAGAGAATATTAAAAGCCAAAAGAGAAAAGTGACTTGTTACATACAAAACTTCTACAAAGTTTCAAAAGAATTTTGGCAGGCCCAAAAAGGGTAGAGTAACATATTCAAAAAGCTAAAAGAAAAAAGCTACCAGCCAACATTATTATACCCAGAACTCCCTTCCTTCATAAAAGAAAGACAAAAACTTTTCTTAGACAAAAGCAGAGGGAATGTATGTCTACTACAGTTATGATACAGGGAGTGCTAAAGTCAGTTCTTCAAACTGAAGAAAAAATCACTAAGTAGCAAGATAAAGGTATGTGAAATTATAAAACTCATCAATTAGCAAATACTCAAACTCAGAATAAGATTATTCTGCAATGGTGGTGTGAATCAATTATATCTGTAATGTGAAAGTTAAAAGACAAAACTGTTTTTTAAAAACATAGCTACAAAAATTGGTTAAAGAACACAAACTTAGTGGTGGTACATGCAGAGCAGCCTGGCAGGGCATAGAGGCCCAGCTGGCACATGGTCATAGCCAGGGAGCCTGAGGTCAAGCCTTAAGTGCATGCACTGACCTGATTGGGCAGTGAGTAGACACTGGCTGAGCAGCCAGCTGAATGCCATACCCTCCACACAGGCTGGAGCCTTGCAGAGATGAACAAAATCAATCTTGAGTAATTCTCTTTAAGAATGCATTAAGCAAAAATAAGTCAACAAATGGTTTAACCCTTTCTGAGTCATCTTGAACCTAAACTTATTTTATGCTTTTAATTTCCATGTGTTAGTTTTCACTTGCATATAAACAATGTGACAAATGCTATGGCTGAAGATCAGTGCCAAAGGAAAGACATGGGCCTTCAGGCCCAGCATCAGGTTTGAGTTCAAGCTGCAGGTGCTTGAGAAGCAATGTGTGCTTGCTGCGCAGAAGTAGACAGCTGAGTCAACAGGTTGCGTGGTTTCGAAGTGCAGGGAGAGATGTTTGGTCTTCTTATTCAATAAAACAGCAATTCTTTGGGTCTTATTTTTTCTGTTCACATTGGACCTAATGTCTATAAAGAGCTGGGGACCTTTTCCAAGTTCTTGCTTATACCAAGGGAAGTAGGTGGAGGCACTGTCTGAATAAGTACAGTTGATAACAGAGCTGTCTCCCTCCCGGACACGCAGGGTAGAAGGACTCTGCTCCACATTCTCTCCTCTGCTCACCCCTATGCAGAAAGAAAAAGTCAGAGAAAGGAAGATTGTTA
>CAUYQV010194530.1:0-18897 GCA_963574575.1 Galagoides demidoff | reverse complement strand
GTATATATGTTTGGTTTGTATTTTCCTAATGCTTAAGGATGTTGGGCTTCTTTTCATGTGCTTCTTGGCCATTTATACATCTTTGGAGCAATGTCTGTTCATATCCTATTCTCATTTTTTAATTGGGCTATTTGTCTTTTTGGTGTTGAACTGTAAGAGTGCCTTATATATTCGACATGCCAGACCCTTATAAGATACATAATTTGCACATATTTCCTCTCATTTTATAGGTTGTCTTTTCACTTTGTTGGTAATGTCCTTTGAAGCTCAAAAGTTTTGAATTTTGATAAACTTCAACTTATTTATTTTTTTCTTTTGCTGTTTGTAAGACCAGCCTTATTTTGAATTCAGGAATAACTTTTCCTTGAGATTATCTTTGGTTAAAAGGGAATAACTATAGAGAGAAATTTTATCTTTCAATGGAAAGCTCTGACTCATCTATAGAACACTATTCCAGGATATTAGACTCTAGCCCTTTTCATTGTCTTTGAGCTATTTTGTACATTTTTGTATAAATTTCTGGTTAATGATGGATATTGCAGACTTTGTCTTGTCTGGTGGAGATAAAATTGGCTTCCTTTTTTTGCTATAGCAAACCAGTTTTGGTACCCACTTGTAAATCAAATTGGATTTTTTAAAGTTGCTCAAATTTTCAATATATATCAATTTTTCAATTCTCCCAGTTTTCTTCAATATCTAGCTAATAAATTTTTCAAATTTTCTTCTTCCCACCTTACTCTGAGTCACTGAGAACTAAAACTTGACTGCCCAAATCCCTATTAGGACTTTAGGTTATCTTGCAGCTTGCCCTCTTCTCCAGTATCTGAAACAGCCCTGCAAACTAAAGCTCAATGACTTTATATCAACTTAGAAGAACACAGCATTGTAGCAGAACATGCATGACTGGAATTCTCCCTCAATAAACTGCTGCTTAGATTACTATGGAAGTCTGGAGAAATGCACATCTTTATATGAGAGGTAACTGTCTCAGCCCATTTAGTGTTATTATAGCAGAATATACTAGGGGTTGGGTAATTTATCAAGAAAAGGGGTTTGTTTGGCTCACAATTCTGGTGACTAGGAAGTTTAAGATTGGTTAGTTGCATCTGGTAAGGGGCTCCCTCATACTGCTTCTACTCATGTAGGAAAGCAGAAGAGGAGGGAGCATGTGCAAATATGTCACATGATAAGAGAGGAAGGAAAAGAAAAAAATGAGAATGACGCACTCTTTTTAAAAACTAATCCATTCCCATGGGGGGAGAATCAGAACTCACTCCAGTGGGAGGGCCTTAATCTATTCATGAGAGATCCACTCTCAAGACCCAACATCTCCAAAAAAAAAAAAAAATCAACTTGGTGCCTGATGGCTCAAGTGGCTAAGGCGCCAGCCACATATGCCTAAGGTGGTGGGTTCGAATCCAGCCTGGGCCTGCCAAACGACAATGATGGCTGCAACCAAAAAAAATAGCCAGGCATTGTGGTGGGCGCCTGTGGTCTCAGCTACTTGGGAGGCAGAGGCAGGAGACTCGCTTGAGCACTAGAGTTGGAGGTTGCTGTGAGCTGTGATGCCACAGCACTCTACCAGGGGGCCAGCTTGAGGCTCTGTCTCAAAAAAAAAAAAAAAAGAAAAAAGAAAAACCAAACAAAAACCCCCCAACATCTCCCACTAGGCCCTACCTCCTAATAATGTCACATAGAGGATCAAATTTCAACATGAGTTTTGGTTGGGACAAACCACATCTAAACCCTAGCAATAACCAAGACTGTGAACAAAAAAGATTGGCAAGAGCACTCAGACGGAGCCTAGCTCCATGAATGGTGTAGCAAAATGTTAAGATTTTGTTGGCCAAGCCCTTTTGGTTCATGCCTGTAATCACAGCATTTTGGGAGACTGATGTGGGGCAATTTGTCGAGGCCAAGAGTTAAAGACCAGCCTGGGAAACATAGTAAGATCTCATCTTTACTTTAAAAAAAAAAGTTACCCATGTATGGTTGTATGAACCTGTAGTCCCAGCTACTTGGGAGGCTGAGGCCAAAAGATCACTTGAGCACAGGAATTTGAGGCTGCAATGAGAGCTATGATCTGGGTGACAGAGTAAGACCCTGTCTCAAAATAAATTTATTTCAGGCGGCGCTGTGGCTCAGTGAGTAAGGTGCCGGTCCCACATACCCAGGTGGCAGGTTTAAACCGAGCCCTGGCCAAACTGCAACAAAAAAAATAGCCGGGCATCATGGCAGGCACCTGTGATCCCAGCTACTTGGGAGGCTAAGGCAAGAGAATCACCTAAGCCCAGAGGTTGCTGTGAGCTGTGACTCCAAGGCACTCTACCAAGGGTGACAAAGTGAGACTCTGTCTCTAATAAATAAATAAATTTATTTTTCTTCCTCTGATACTGATGTCTTAGAATCCATTATCCATTGTACTGGTTACCTTCAGGGTTCAATTATTGGCTCTTTAATATAACCTGTTACATTAATACTTTTTTTCACTTTAACCATCCTTCTTTTCAGATTCCTGATCTCTAGAACCTAAAACAACTGATCTTTGCCAACAGCTCTCAATAGATGGTTAACCTTGTTTTATAGGAATAACACTAATGAGAGTCCTCCAGAGACTACTTCTTAGACCTGTTTCATCTGACTCAGATGGTTTATGTTTACCTCTGAGTTGCTCAGCAATGAATGATATTTGTCTAACAAAAGAGAGAAATGATAGCATTGAAGTTTATCTGAGCCCTGTGTACCCCAGAAAGCAGTGATGGTTAAAAAATCCCTCCTACCCTTTTACTTTCCAGGAGAAGACTAAATATAAATGACCATCCTACCTTGGCACATTATTCAGTACCCATCTCCATCTTTCCTTGTGACTCCCATAAGACTTGCAGATGACTCCTTTATTTCCCTGCCTCTCTAAAACACTGGGCCTCCTTCCTTTTCTTTGCACTGGTTCTCTTTAATGAATGTTCTCCCTATTGCAATGGCTGAGTAAAATCATTTCTTTAATTATCTGGTGCATTTTGTTTTCATATCATCAACACAAATGTGTTCATGGGAGAGACTAGGTTCAAAAAATATATTTCTGAAAACACATTTCTGAAATGTGTCTGCAAGTTTCTAGTTTGTCAATTGTTTTGTTTTGTTTCTTTTACCATATATATATAGCTTATTAAATGCCCTGGTGAAGTGTAAACCACAAAGTCAATCTTTAAGAAAAAACAAGGGTACAAGTGAACTTTTCTAGAACTAGAATATAAATGTTTTGATACAATGACTAAGCAAATGACATGAAATCTGTTAACCAGCTTGATGAAAGTATTTCAAATTGCATATGAAAACAGTACAATGTGCCCCATGTTTGCATTAATGTATACAGCTATCAATTAATAAAAAAAATAGTTTGTACGTCATATCTCTTATGTGTTGTATTCTTACAATGAAGTAAGCTAGTGAAAATTAACTTTTATGAAGAAACTGATAAAGAACAAAAATACATTCGCTATTTATGAAGTAGAAGTGGATCATCAAAAAGATTTTTATCCTCTTTATCTTCACACTGAGTAGGCTAATGAGGAGGAAGAATAAGAGAGGTTGGTCTTGCCATCTCTGGGTGACAGAGGTAGAAGAAAATCAGGATATAAGTGGACCCTTGCAGTTCAAACCCCTATTAAAGTGTCGATATATAACTATATTACATGGGAATATGTGTCATAAAAAGTCACTTTTTTTTGAGATTGGGAACTCAAAGCAACTGTCTGGTAATATAAATACAGGATAACTAGAACTATAGCCAATATACACCAATCCCAATCAGAGAATATTATTTTACTTATTTATTTTGGAGACAAGGTCTCAGTCTGTTGCCTGGGCTAAGGTGCACTGGCATACTCATAGTTCACTGGAAACTTAGACTCCTGGACTAATCAATCCTCCTGCCTCAGTCTCCCAAGGAACTGGGTCTACAGGTGTATGCCACCATGCCCAGATAATTTTGTAATATTTTTGTACAGATGGGATTTCCCTCTATTCCTCTTGCTGGTCGCAAACTCCTGGCTTCATCATGGACTCATGATGATGTTGATGTTTGGATGTCAGTAGCAGATCATGTGGATAACTAATGGGTGGATAGCATATCCAGTGTGGATACCAGTCACATCCTAATTAGGACAGAGCAGAATGGCTAGAGATTCCATAACACTACTGAGAAGGACAAGCAATTTTAATACTTAAGATTATTTTAATTCTGTAATTTTCCATTTAACATTTTGGGGCTGTACTCATCTGTAGGTAACTGAGGCCATAGAAAGCAAAACTGAGGATGTGATGTTGTGAAATATTTATTTGGTCTTAAATCCTGTTTCCTGGTAAATGATGCCTAAGATCCTTAGAGTCTCCAAAATCTTAGCTTTTTGTATACGAATGATTGATGTCTGGCAGCTCCTAGGTGGCTTCAGGATGGGGGGAGTTCAGTGGGGAGACAATAGTAGAATTACCGTGCAGGTATCCTCAAACTACCGCCCATGGGCCACATGCAACCTGCCTAGGACATTTATCTGGCCTGCTGGGTGTTTTTGCCGCTGATGCCTGTCCTGCTTAGCAGCTGATTCATCCCAGGCACTGAGTCTGGCCCTCCAACAGTCTGAGGGACAGTGAAATGGCCCCTTGTTTAAAAAGTTTGAGGACCCCTGAAGGGTTGGGGCATGGAGCCCCACACTCCACCTCCAGGGAAGGGAGAGGGGCTGAAGAAAATTTTGATGAGCATTGCCTTAGGATTTAATGAACAATCCCTATGTACTAATAAGGAATCTCTCATAAAATCATAAAAGGACTGAGTTCGGAGAGCTTCCATGTAGCTGAACACATGGTGGTTCCTGGCAAGTGGCATCCCTGGAAAGGCAAGAAAGCTCGGCACCCCTTTAAACATACCTGTGTAAGGACGGGGCACTCGCTAGAATCTCATGGTGCAGGTGAAGAGTTCTCACACAAAGTTTAGCACAGAAGTAAAAAGTTTAATTTTCTTTCTTAGAAATAAATAGAAGGGGGAGCAGAAGGGAGAGAAAAGAGAAAAGGAAAAGAGAAGGGTAGAGAGAGACAGAGAGAGGAGAGAGAGAGAACATGACACACAGAGGAAGATCGAAAATGCCAGTGCCAAGCAGAAGGTGCACATGGATTTTATGGCTGCAAACAGAAAGGGAAAAAATGGTGGTTGTTGTCAGTTGATAATACGAGTTTCTGGCTTGCAGACCTTATCTATGGTCTAACCAAACTGGTAGTGGAACTCTTTTTTTCCTGTTTTCTCAACTCTCTTCAAATGCAAAAAAAAATAAAAAAAAACACTCTTAGCAGGTAATTAGACAGAAAATTAGTCTCAAGAACATCAAGTTTAAGATTAATGTCCCTGCCATCAATTTTGGAGACAGAGTAAGAGGGATTTTTATCATTTTCTGTCAGATAGTTTCATCGGCAGAGCCATCCTTTTACCTATGCATCTCTTCATCTTGTATCCTTTGCAATATGCTTTCCCTAAGTTATGTGAGACTGCCTAGCAAATTAATTGAAACCAAAGAGGTGGTATTCAATTAGTTCGTGGGAATTCCAACTCGATGCTAGTTGGTTTGAAGTTCTGCAGGTCCAGATTTGTGACTGTTGTGAGGGAGGGGCAAGGTTTGGGATATGAGCCTCCACCTGGGGGATCTGAAGCTAGGATTCACAACCAGTGTCTACCGCAGAGTAGATTGCTTACTTACTAGTGGAGAACCTTCGCCCACATTGGTCACAGATATCTGTGTTGATGATTGCTGTTATGGTGGGAGAGGAGAGGGAAAGCATATTGAGTATGTGTTTCTACACATTTATCAGATAAGAGGGGACTATGGTGTACTCCGTCCTGACTGCTCCTGGTCTCTTAGTCCACAAAACATGCTCTTCAAGTTTGGTATTGTTTGCTTATGATACTGATTCTTCTGCTAATGAGACCATTTTATATTGTTCTGATAGGGTTTGAATAGGGTTATGACTATTGTACATAGCAGTTCATTTGTATATATCAAATTTTTATAAGTCCTATTTTTTCTTGCACTTGATCAATATGAAGGAGGGGAAAGTAAAAACACATTAGTTGCCTACCTCTAGTATAATTTATATTAATTCTAGTATAGTCTCCTGCATCTCTTCATCTTGTATCCTTTAAAGTATAAAGGAATACTTTATAACAAACCACCAGAATTTTTATGATTATTCTTTAACAAGGTCTAAAGCATGCACAGAAGTGTGCATTATTTATTTTTGTGAAGGTGGAGTCTGTGTTCTTCAGATTTAACTCAAACTCCTGGGCTGTTCAAGGGATCCTCTTACCTCAACCTCCAGAGTAGCTTGAGATTACAGACCACAATGACCTCTTGGGTTTCTCATATTCTATAATTTTTTTTGCATTCATTATTCATTTATTTATTTATTTATTTATTTATTTATTTATTTATTTATTTTTATTAAGTCATAGCTGTGCACATTAATACTAGCATGGTGTACAATGTGTTGTTTCTATATACAGTTTGAAATACTCTCATCCAACTGGTTAACATAGCCTTCATGTCATATTCTTAGTTATTGTGTTAAGACATTTATATTCTACATTTAGAAAGACTCACATGTACCCCCGTAGGATAAACCATAGATGTTATCCTATATTTAACGTCTCTCTGAGCCTAACGAATTTTGCACACTTCACAGTGTAAGCTATTTTTCTTTTCTCAATTTTATGAAAGCTAAATGATT
The DNA here is from genome assembly GCA_963574575.1 of Galagoides demidoff. Lineage (NCBI taxonomy): Eukaryota > Metazoa > Chordata > Mammalia > Primates > Galagidae > Galagoides > Galagoides demidoff. The sequence continues at coordinate 12,126 of CAUYQV010194530.1, read as the reverse complement.
GGATTAAGTACTTGGCAGTAATTATTATCATTATCCTCTCTGATATGTTCATTCTCTGTCCAATGGCTTATTGGAAAACTGCTTGAAGTTAGGCACTCTATTCTACAGTTGTCTATACCCCTTTCTCTCAAAGAGTTCATTGAATGTCCACAGTAAATTATGTGTAAATTTAGTTGTCTATCTGAAGAAACTGAGGTAAAATTACTATAAGTAGCATCAAACTGAAATAATGAAAAAGATCAGAATTAATTAATTAATTAATTTGAGAAAGACTCTCACCCTGGATAGAGTGCTGTGATATCATAGCTCACAGCAACCTCAAAGTCTCGGGCTCTAGTGATCATCCTGTCTCAGCCTCCCAAGTAGCTGGGACTATAGGCACCACCACAGTGCTGGCCAGTTTTCCTGGTCTCAAACCAAGGAAAGAGTGAGACTTTTGCCAAGTCTCCCTCTTGCTCAGGCTGGTCTCAAACTCCTGAGCTCAAGCAATCCACTCGCTTCAGCCTCCCAAAGTGCTAGGATTACAGGCTTGAGCCACCACACCCGGCAAGATCTCAATTTAGTTTTAAAGAGTTGTTATTTTTTTGTTTTGTTTTGTTTTTTGAGACAGAGCCTCAAGCTGTTGCCCTGGGTAGAGTGCTTGACCTCCAACTCCTGGGCTCAAGCAGTTCCCCTGCCTCTGCTTCCCAAGTAGCTGGGAATAGGCACTGGCCACAATGCCCAGCTATTTTTTGGTTGCAGCCATCATTGTTGTTTGGCCGGCCCGGGCTGGATTTGAACCCGTAGGCTCAGGTGTATGTAGCTGGCACCTTAGCCATTTGAGCCACAGGTGCTGAGCATTAAAGAGTTTATTAAAGCAAAAGTTTGGAAATAGCCACTCAGGAAGTAGGGATTCCAGAGAAAACGGGAAAGTGTTCTGAAGTCAAAAGGTATGCTTGGAGATTGGCAATCTCATTCTCAGTTCTTGGTGCGCTCTTGGCAGAAGAATGGCCAGACCCAACAAAAACAAGGCAAGCATCAAACCCAGTTTGTTGAGGAAGAGAATGATAGGTGTGCAGAGCAAGATACATTTGCCACAGACAATAAATGGATCACTTGTTGCAACAAAAAGGCAACAAGTTATGGTCGGGGTCTTCTTTTATTATCTAAATAGACCCTCCTCCTGGTCCAGAAGTCACCCTGAAACCAGTTAATAACATGTTAATTAGCCTTAGGTTATTTTAAGGTCACTTTCCATTTCCGGTTGTGCCTGTGCTGCCCAGCCTATGAGCCCAGGGAGACCCTGAATTCTTTTTTTGCAAATTAGCAGGAGTTCCTCCTTCCTCTCAGATAGGACAGTTGCTTTGGGAAAAATTGAGGTGGGGCAGCACCAAGACAGGGCACCCTTTTTGTTCTTCCCAGGTTTGGCAATTGCTTGAGGCAGGACCAAGGCAGAGCACTGGCCTTTGGCCCTAGAAGAGCCAGAGATTTCAACTACCTAACATTTATATAGAGGTAGAAGTGTTAGAGAACAAAGAAATTTAATAGGATTATAACATTTTCTGTACAAGGCTAGTTTGTGAATTCCAATTTAATTATTTGCAGCTTGTTTTCTTTGTAGCTTGCTTTCATATTCTTTTCAATATAAGAATGCACTTGACATTTTATCTTAGTCAAAGTGATAGTCAGGAAGTCTTTGTGTAGAAACATAAGAGGGAAATTAGTCTATAATGAAGATTGACAGTTGAGAGGAAGGAAAGTGTTTTAGGTAAGGAAAAAAGGTAGTCTATTATCAGAGAAGCAAAGGTTACAGCTGCCCGTTTACATGACTCATGTTCCATAATCACATTCCCTGAAGACTCAAACATTTTAAAGATCCAACAGCTTAGATTTGAATCATTTATTTTCATAGTTAACAGTTTGTCTGAGCACCTTTGAAGATTGCAACCCTGGAGACAGATTCAATTTGCCTTGAGAATATGCTCCAATTAGCAGCAGTTACAGTGAGTTTTTAAAGGGAAAAAGAAGGAGCAGTTCTTAAATTGCTTGTTAAGAATTTGCTTCAAACCCAGCCCAACCAAAAACTGCAAAAAAAAAAAAAAAAAAAAAAAGAATTTGCACTGAGGCCTGGTGGGGTCGCTCACACTTGTAATCCTAACACTATGGGAGGCAGAGGCAGGTGGCTCACTTGAGCTCAGGAGTTTGAGACCTGCCTCTTACAAAAAGAGAAAAAATTAGCTGGATGTGGTGGCAGGTGCCTGTAGTCCCAGCTACAGAGGAGGCTGGGGCAGGAGGATTGCTTCAAACTAGGAGATTGAGATTGCTGTCAGTTAGACTGACACCATGACACTCTAGCCTGGGGCAACAGAATGAGCATAGGTCTCAAAAAAAAAAAAAAAAGAAAGAAAGAAAGAAAGAAAAGAAAAAAGAATTTACACTGGCTTATCAAAATAATGTAAGCCACTGATTGGCTCTACATTGTTCTTTCTATCACAATTTCTAGGAACATGAAGATAATGAGCCACAGTAACATTGTACACATTGTGGTGACATTTTAGATAATTTATCGGTCATCTGATAGTCTGGTAACAACATGCATTCTTGCTTTGTACAGTTAGCTCCAATCTAAAGACATATATATTGAGTAGCTTAGGACCATTGATTTCGGAGATTAACTCTTGAATTATAAATGTTGTTAACAGGTCATGGGTTGTGTTGATTGTTGATTATCATTGTTTAAGGTTAGGGTTAAAACAGTGGTTTTTGCTTTGAACTTTTGTGTATAAAACTGCGGTTTTGGAGGCGGTGCCTGTGGCTCAAAAAAGTAGGGCGCCAGCCCCAGATGCTGGAGGTGGAGGGTTCAAACCCCGCCCCGGCCAAAAAAAACCTGCAACAAACAAACAAAAAACCCTGCGGTTTTGGAAATGAAAGGGCAGAACAGATTTGAGGGACTATATTCACTGTTCAGATTTGCTGGCTTTTCTGTCCTTAAAGCTTCCTTGGGCCCTTCCCTGTCTCTGGCTGCAGTGACAGGAGGAGCCTCTTTTGGTTTGGCAACAAGAAATGGCATGTAACCTTAATAGGGGAGGGTGGGTAATTACTCTGTCATCCTCCATGTACATGCTTAATAAATTTTGTATGACTTTCCTCCAATTAATCTGCTTTTTGTGAGTGATTTTTCAGTAAACCTTCAGAGGACTAAGGGGATATTTTCCCTTGGGCCTTATATAATAAATGTAATTAATTTAAAAGCACTACTGAATTTATGGTGGTCTTATAACATCCAACCACCCAGAGCATCATGCTCCCAATTCAGGAAGAGGAAAAGAGTAACCATGTAAACAATCTGGCTCAAATTTTGTGTAACAAAGTTGTGAGTTGTTTTTCAGTGGCCATAGACTCTCCGGTTGGAGATAACCTAATCTGAGCATGCCCAGATGAACCAAACATGCAACCATGGGAGGACCAGGACTGAACTAAAAAGCAGGCAGGATCCAGGATCCAATCAGATGGAGCACTGTATTACCCCACAGCAGGATCTAGTCACAGTAGTTTCTTGCCATCACCCCATCAAAAGATACTACCAAATCTTGCCTCATCATCTCCTGACTATAAAATCAATACGAACTTCCTGTTTGGGGACACACTTCTTGGGGAACTATCCCCAGAGTACTCCTTACTTGTGCCAAATAATAAAACCTCTTTTGTATAACCGACTTGGCTGTGTCTAATGACCTGATACTTGCCAAGTGAACAAACTCTTATTTGAGTAAGAGTGAAATTACTCTTTCTGAAATTTGTAAAGTGAAATTGTTACCATTGATTTTTGCAACAAACAGATACTATAATTCCACTTACTGACCTATCAGGTTCCTTGATATTTGTTACTTTGAAAATGAATCTACATGTTCTAACCACAATATGAGGCCACCTACTATTTATAGAAGCTATGAACTTTTACACTTTTTTTTTTTTTGAGATGGGTATCTCACTCTGTTGCCCCAGGCTAGAGCGCTCTGGTGTCATAGCTCAAGCAACTTCAGCCTACTGGATTCAAGCCATCCTCTTGCCTCAGCCTCCTGAGAAGCCAGGATCACAGGCTTCTACCCAGCTAGTTTTTCTATTTTTTAGTAGAGACAGGGTCTCCCTCTTGCTCGAGCTGGTGTGGAACTCCTGCGCTCAAGGAATCCACCTGCCTCTGCCTCTGCCTCTCAGAGTGCAGGGATTACAAGTGTGAGCCACCCTACCTGGCCGACTTTTTGTCCTTTTTCATAATATGTTCTACCTGCCTGAAACATCCTCTCCCGCCTGGGGAGTTAGTAATAGCTACCATTCTATTGCATCAGGCACTCTGCCAAGTACTTTAGCTTTATTAGTTTGATTAATCCCGACAACTTTATGAAGGTGTATTGCACCACAGGGCTCAGAAGAGGTTCAATACTTTTCCTATGATCATATAGCTAAAAAAAATTAAAAATAAAAAAAAATGTGCAGAGCTTGGTTTCAAATCTAAGTCTTTGATTTCAGGTCAGCTCTTTAACAAATTAAACTAATTCATTCTCATCTTTGAAATGATACCTCCATTGTAAATCTGTCTCTGATAAATCACTCCCTCTGTGTTCTTATGGCATCTTGCTTCTCTTCTAGGTAATGATAATGAGAGCACATGCAGTGAGAATAAGATGGAGTCAGTCAGGCTAGGGCTGAGATGACATAGCTAGTCTGGCTGTTTGGGTCCTGCGTGACCTTCGCCTTATGTCTCCCATGCTTGTTTTGTAAATTTAGCCATAATGTAAAAGCACACATTTTGAGTAGGTTAGGGATGTTGACTTAGGAGATTTACTTTTGAATTAGAAATGTTTTGGGTCATGGGTTATGCTGCTTATTGTTTATTATGGGTCATGGGTTATTGTTTAAGATAAGAGTGAACCTGGTTTTTGCTTTGAACTTTCATGTATAAAACTGTGGTTTTGGAAGTGGAAGAACACAACAGAACTGAGAAGCTACTCTCACTGTTCTCCAGAATTCCTGGCCTGATGACAAGGTTGGGTAAACCTATCCCCATCTCTGCATATTGACTGACAACGACAGGTGGCTGGACCCTCTTTGTCTGGTAACAATAACAATACCCAGCATTCATTATGAGTTTGCTGTATGCTAGGCATTTTGTTAAACACTTCAGATACTATTATCTACAACAAAAGAAATAATTTAGGCTGTGAAATTTGCCTAATTTTACACTGCTACGAAGTGACTGAGCCGGCATTTGAACTGGTCTAATGACAGAGCTGAAGATCTTAGCACTGTAATGATTTAACCTTCCATGTTAAGCTGTTAATGCATCACAATGTGAACGCTGAGGGAGATGTTTTTGTTTTTATCTAGGCAGTCCTAGATACCTGTTAGTGCCTGGTCTGTATTCCATGACAAATGTGAAGCTAGTGTAGCCAACTCACACAGCCATCCTTTCCATTCTCCAAGGAGGACCAGGTTGTTGGACTATGTGTAAACTTAGCCCCCTCCCAACTGCACACCTTGATAAATATATCCCTCAAGGGTAGTATAATTTTCCTCTTTTAGATGTGACCCGATAGTCATTTTGGTCTCCTAAAAATATTGGTTTGTGGATAAGGTGAAGGTGTAGGAGTGTAATAGTTTTTCCTATTTCAACAATTTCCTTCCTTTTTACAGAAATTTTCAAGTGATGTTTACATAATTCTTCAGATACAACCTAGTGATGTGGGCAGGGCTGATAAAATTAACTTATTTCATAGATGATTAAAGTGAGGCTAAAAGTAAAGAAATTATTTTCTCCAGTATAACACAGCTATAAAACGTCAAAGCTAGGACTTATATTCCCAGGTCCTAGACTATCAAAACAAATTGTTCACGTTTACTTCCCTTAAGATTAGAATAACCAAGGGAAACGTTTGTTACAGCATTTACTTAAGGGAAAGGCAGAATATTTTAGCAAAGGGAAGGAATCCAGGGAAGAACATGAAGAAAGCTGAGTGGGACACGAGAGCAAACCAAGCAGAGTATTTGTGGAGCGATCATATTGAGGAAATTAAAAAGAAGTAGAAGGCGGAAGTACTGGAAGCGTGAAGGAGACCGCCAGGAGGGGATAAAGGATTAAACCCAAGTCTAGCATAGGCAGACGACCACTGACGCCAGCCAGGGAGTGGAGGCGGGGCCGCGAAGCTCCCGCCCCGCCCCGCCCCGCCCCTCAGCCCCGCCCCCGCCCGAGTCGGGCCCGCCCCCCGCCGCCCCGCCCCCGCCCTCCCCCAGGTCTCTTAGGTGATGCTGCAGCCAAGATGGCGCCGGCGGCGGCCGTGGCGGCCTGAGCGTGATGCTACCGGCTCTCGGCGGCGGCGGTGGCCTTGGCCGGGGCCTCGCGTCTCTCCTGTGCGTGAGCACTCTGGCGCCTATCCTCCGGCCGGGTTAGCCGGGACAGAAAAGAGACGGCCACGGAGACCGGAGGGAGTGAGGAACGGAGCGAGAGCGTGGCGCCTCTCGCCTCGGCACCATGGCTGGGATTATCAAGAAACAGATTCTGAAGCACCTCTCCAGGTCAGTGAGCTCCCGGAGAGTGGGGCCAGCCGGCCGCGCCAGTCAGCCTGCTGCCTCGGGGGCGGCGGGGAGCGGCGGCTTTGCGGGAGGCGACCCCACGACTTCCCCTCCGCGGCCGGGCGGAGGTCGCGGCCCGGGTCAGCCGCAGCCTGCGGAGCCGGGGCGGCCGCTCGAGTGGCCCCCGGAGCGTTCTCCCCCGGGGCGGGCTCGAGGAGGAGCGCGGGCGACGGGCTGCGGTCGCCCCCGACTCGGCGTCCGGGGGCGTCCCGGGACCGCCGCGGGGCGCTCCTCCGGGGAGGCTGCAGGTGGCCTGGGGTCACCCAGGTGCCCGGTGGACGTGCAGCTTGGAGCCGGAGCTCGGCGCTGGTTCCCCTCGGAACAGAGCCTTTCCGTTAACCGAGGGCGTCGGGCGCAGTGTGGACTCGTGGAGCTGAGGCTGTGTTCGAAGCGAAACGTTTACCTTGCGATTGTTCCGAACCCCCCCGCACCCCACCTCGGCGTCTCCGCGGTGCTGCAGTAGAGGGTGTGCCCGTTTGCTCAGTTAGGATTTGTTTGAGGTAGATAACCAGAGTCCCCAGATTTGGCAAGTTCTTTCTGGAGTCATTTCAGTCTCACGTCATTCTTACTGAACAGTTTTTTGCCCTTTTTCATCCGCGACTCTTACCTTCAGGGACTTAACATTTGTGGGGTGATTAAACTCAGGATATGTCATTCCTTCCATTTCATAACGCGGCTTTAGTCAGAAATATGACTCAGTAAAGCTGGCAGTTTGTTATTGCTCTTGGCTTCTCCATATTTGTCTCAAGACAGGCTAAAAATGTAGGATCGTGTTCCAAGTTGTTAACAGCTAATTCAAAGGGCTTGGTTGGTAGCCCTTTCTCCTCTTCTGTTATTTTTAAGCTAATTGATTACCTTTAACTGATTTTAGGAAGAGACTCAAGTATAATGATAGGCTTGTACAATAAGTGTAATTCTTGATTCTCCAGCACAAGTTATCTATTGGGAAGCAGAATCAATACTTGATGTGATTCAGCAAATATTTCCCTCACTTACAACATTGAACAAGATACAGCATGGTGGGGTTTTTTGTTTTTGGAGGAGTCTCACTCTTTTGCCCTGGTTAGCTCAGATGATCCTCCTGCCTGAGCCGTCTGAGTCCCTGGGACTACAGAACGGTGCCACGATGCCCTGGTAATTTTTCTATTTTGAATAGAGATGGGAGGTCTCACTTTTGCTCAGGCTGATCTCTAACCCATGAGCTCAAGCAGTCCTCCTGCCTGGGCCTCCCCAGGATTACAGGCATGAACCACTGTGTACCTGGCCCTAATGTACATTTCTTAGTGGTAACTAGTTGGAAAGTTTCTTTTAAAATTGTACATATGATTCAATACTGGACTATCTTATTTTGAAAGAAAGTTTTATCTGTTTATTATTTAGGTAAAATCTGACTTATGTAAATCACATAGCCTCTAGCCTTTCTTATACCTAGTAAATTCGTTCAAAAAAAAATTTGGAATTCCAAATATTTTCTCACTCTCCCAAGGATTATAAACAGTACCGATCTAGATGCCTTGGAGAAAAGTTAATCAATCAACAAATGTCTTTTAGTTTTTTTGTAGAATTCCATGTGAGAAAGATCCTTAAAAATTAGGAGCAAAGGTGTAGTAGCTTACTTTATAATATACAAAACACCCACAAAATCAAAACTGAGTCCTTGAGGTTGCTTTTCTTTTCTTTTCTTTTTTTTTGCGACAGAGCCTTAAGCTGTCCCCCTGGGTAGAGTGCTGTGGCATCACAGCTCATAGCAACCTCCAACTCCTGGGCACAGGCGAGTCTCCTGCCTCAGCCTCCCAAGTAGCTGGGACCACAGGTGCCCACCACAACGCTCAGCTTTTTTTTGTTTGCAGCTGTCATTGTTGTTTGGGGGGCCCAGGCTGGATTCAAACCCACCACCTTAGGTGTATGTGGCTCGCGTTTTAGCCACTTGAGCCACAGACGCCCAGCCGAGGTTGCTTTTCTTATTTATTTATTTATTTATTCATTTTGAGACAGAGTCTCACTATGTTGCCCTTGGTAGAGAGCTATGATGTCACAGCTCACAGCAGCCTCAAACTCTTGGGCTTAAGCGAATCTCTTGCCTCAGCCTCCCCAGTAGCTGGGATTACAGGCACCAGCCACAATACCTGGCTATTTTTTGTTACAGTTGTCATTGCTGTTTAGCTGGCCCGGGCTGGGTTTGAATCTACCAACCCTGGTGTATATATATATATATATATGGCCAGTGCCCTAACCACTGAGCTACAGGTGCCAAACCTGGGGTTACTTTTTAATCTGTATGATTTCTAATAGCTTTGTGATTAATAGTAATGAGGATTTTTTTTAGAGATGTGTTTTTGAACCTGTTGGGTTTTCAGTAATTTCATATTTCAAAATGTCTTTAGCTCAGATGACTGAAGAGTATCAACTTCATATTTTGGGGTAGTATATTAATCTTAGTGCCAAGATAAATGCAGTTGTTTATAAACCTAAAGGCAGTTCATAATAGATGAAACAAGATAGGTGTTGTGACAAATTATAGTTATTCAAGTAGGAATGAACTTTTGAAATTACCTGGGTCAAATTTAATTTTATAGATTATCCAGTAATGAAGATGTTACTATATTGATCTAGTGGTCTGCAGTGCAATTTAATGAGATTTAAATAGGAAATACTTAGAACATATTACTTTCTAATAATAGACAACTCATGTGGACTGTGTATACAGCCCATTGCACCTTCTCAAAGGAGGTCTTTCCTGACTAAACTTTGAAATTGTGCACCCCCAAGCTCCCTGTCCCTCTTGCTTACTTTATTTTTCTCCCTAGCACTCGATTTTATCATAATACGTATTTATTTCTTTGCTATTTGTCTGTCTCTGACCGCTTGAGTGTAAATTGTGCAAGGGCAGGGAATTTTTGTCTTAAGGCTCGCATAAAGTAGGTACTTAACAACTAATTGAGCAATTGGATAGATAGCACGAATGAACTGGCTCTCCCTCAGCCTGCTGTTCTTTTTTTTTTTTTTCAACTGAGACAAAACTGTATACTACTAATATTATTAGGGCATGGGGATGACCAGTTTCCCTTCAGTTTTAGGAGACAATAGGTGATTGAATCATTGAATAAATGTGGTGCCTTTGGAGTTCTAGAAAGGAATAACTGGCCGGGCATGGTGGCTCATGCATGTATTCCTAGCACTTTGGGAGGCCAAGGCAGGTGGATTGCCTGAGCTCAGGAGTTTGAGACCAGCCTGAGCAACAGTAAGACCCCATTTCTGCAAAAAATAGAAAAACTAGCCCAGCATTGTGGTAGGCGCCTGTAATCCCAGCTACTTGGGAAGCTGAGGCAAGAGGATCTCTTAAGCCCAGAGTGAGCTATGAAAATGCCATAGCACTGTACCCAGCGCAACAGAGTGAGACTTTGTCTCAAAAAAAAAAAAAAAAAAAACAGAAAGAAAGAAAAAAAGAAAAATAGCCAGGCATTGTAGTGGGGGAGGACTGTAGTCCCAGCTGCTTGGGAAGCTGAGACAAGAGTATCACTTGAGCCCAAGAGTTTGAGGTTGCTGTGAGCTAGGATCTACTAAGGGTGCCAAAGTGAGACTCTGTCTCAAAAAATATAAAAAATGAATATAAAAAATATAAAATAAATAAATATAAAAAATATAAAAAATAAATATAAAAAAATATAAAAAAAAAATAAATAAATCTTTGTTCCTTACCTAATTGTTTAGTTTGTATTCCAAATATCTCTTGCTTTGTTTTTTTGGTTTTTTTCAAGACGGAGCCTCAAGCTATCCCCCTGGGTAGAGTGCCATGGCGTCACAGCTCATAGCAACCTCCAACTCCTGGGCTCAAGCGAGTCTCCTGCCTCCGCCTCCCGAGTAGCTGGGACCACAGGCGCCCACCACAATGCCCGGCCATTTCTTGGTTGCAGCCATCACTGTTGTCTGGCGGGCCCGGGCTGGGAATTCGAACCCGCCACCTTAGGTGTATGTGGCTGGCGCCCTAGCTGACCGAGCCACAGGCGCCGAGCCCTCTTACTTTGTTAATAAAAAGTTTATGTACTTGACTAATCTGAAATGAGGACAAGAGAGTGTGTTGGGGTTGGGGAAGACTGGAGTAGTTACTTTTTTTTTAGGAGAAGTGAAACACGAAAATTTGTTTTGGAGGATTTCCTAGGATAGGCCAGGGAGGCTGCTAAAGCACTTCCCCACAACAAAGAATTATTTGGCCCAATGTCAGTGGCTTCGATGATGAGAAACTGGTTTAAAGTGTACAGATGTGTGTCACATGATTGGAGCTAGGGCACTGTGCTAGTTAAGGTTACTTTGTCTGCAAACAACTGAAACCTGCTCTATTTAGGTAAAAAGAGAAATTTAACAGAAAGCAGAGGAAGATCTGAACAACTAAGCAAAGGAAAGAGCAGGTAGCAGCCAGCTCCTAGGATCTCATTGAAAACTTCTTGGACCATCCTCTTACAATAGGATTTTAACCTCAGCACTATTTTTTTTTTGGAAGCAGAGTCTCACTTTGTTGTCCTAGTTAGAGCGCTATGATACCATAGCTCAAATTCTTGGGCTCAAGAGATCTCCTTGCCTCAACCTTTCAAGTAGCTGGTGCTACAGGCCCCCACTATCACACCTGGATAGTTTTTCTGTTTTTAGCAGAGAAGAGGTCTCACTCTTATTCAGGCTGGTCTCAAACTCGTGAGCTCAAGCACTTTGGCCTTCTACAATGCTAGGATTACAGGCGCGGACCACCATGCATGTTCTAGTACTTTTTTTTTTTTTAAAGGTAGAGTCTCATGATATTGCCCAGGCTGATCTCAAACTTCTAGGGTCAAGGAATCTTCCTGCCTTTAATCAGCCTCCCAAAGTTTCTGAGCCACCACACTCAGCCACTATTGCTATTTTGAAGTAGATAATTCTTGTGGAGGGCTGTTCTGTGCATTATAGGATGTTGAATGCCTCCAGTATTGCCAAATATCTCCTGGGAGACAGCATTGACTGGTTGAGAACTATACCTTTAGGGTGCTACTCCTTCTTGCACAACTCCCGATCTTTGACCTCTCTTGTTAAGTTTCAGATTCCTTGGAGAGAGAACAGGTGTGACCCAGTTCTATTTATCTATGGCTTAGTTAGCAAGGATGAAGGGTTGTACTGCAAAAATATAGCCATGGAGAGAATAATTTTGAGTTAGGCTTGTTTTTGCATTTGGCATCTGTAATAAGCACTGAACTAAATTATATTTTCAAAGGCCTCACTTACTTTGTCAAGGAAATTGAACTTCGTCTTGGGGGCAGGGAATGATGACTAATAAAGATAAAAGAAGGGCGGCGCCTGTGGCTCAATGGGCTAAGGCGCCAGCCACGTACACCTAAGGTGGTGGGTTCGAATCTCCAGCCCGGACCCGCCAAACAACAATGATGGCTGCAACCAAAAAATGGCCGGGCGTTGTGGCGGGCGCCTGTGGTCCCAGCTACTTGGGAGGTGGAGGCAGGAGACTCGCTTGAGCCCAGGAGTTGGAGGTTGCTATGAGCT